>VXBX01009855.1:623050-691206 GCA_013400415.1 Scytalopus superciliaris | reverse complement strand
CCCCTCCCCTCCCCTCCCGGCTTTTAAGTGATGTGCTTTTGTGTAAGCTAAAGGCTTTCAGAAGCTGTCGCCCCGCGGTCAGCTCAGCCTTACATAAGGCGATCGGGGTTTTGTGTACTTAAACCACTGGGAATATCCCCCGGGGCGGGGCTGCCCCCCTCCCTGTCGGGGGGGCTGCTCCCTCTGCACCCTCCGCTCCTGCACAGCTACACCCGGCACCGGGGCTGTTTATCTGGCCCACGCATTAAGAACCTTTCCTGTCTTGCTCCTCTTGGAAGGAAGCTGTAATTCAGCACGTTTTTCTGTATGATGACCGTAAAGTCACAGAATGGTTTGGGCTGGAGGGGAACTTAAAGCTCATCCCATCCCACCCCCTGCCATGGGACATCTCCCGCCAGCCCAGGTTGCTCCAAGCCCTGTCCAGCCTGGCCTTGGACACTCCCAGGGATGGGGCATCTCCTCTGGGCCATGTCGCTAAGTTCTTCTTCAGTCGTGGGAGGCTTGCTTGAAAAACTTACTTTAAAGTGGAGTGTCTGGACAGTACCAGTTTGAAACCTCCTGTCTCTGTTGTTTACTGCCCTGTGCTCTGTTACTTGGAGTTTGAGGGGTGTGTTTTGATTTTCCTTATGCATGTGTGTATCCAGCAACGTAACTTGGCTGACTTCGTGGTACAGATGAAGTAGGTGATTGAAACAAAGACAAATCAAATTAGATGCTTTACCAGGAAGTTATATTTACTCACAGAAGAAATTAGCGTTACTCTATTGTGCATGTGCTCTAGGAAAGCCGCCTTGTGAAATTAATTGGACTGTCAAGATGTGAAAACACTGGCTGGTGCCCTTTGGGTAGTTTTCAAGACTGTTCTACGCAGTTGCATAACAATTTTGGAAGTAATTTAAATGAATTTTGTTTTTTTTTTTAGATAGTATGAGAGTCAGTCTGAGTCCTCAGCTGTATCTTCTTTATATTTAAGATGATATAAGTGCTACATGTTTTATACATTGACATTATTCTGATGGAAAGTTTGCTCTCTCTGATTTGAGTGGAAGTGAGTTATGCAGCCCTGTTAAATGTGGCTGTTGCAGAATGTGTGTGCAAATAGAACTTGTAGATTCAGAAGGGTTTAAATTTGAGAAACAAATCCTGGCCATTTCCTCTGTAGTTTCACTGAGTCTAAGGTGGAGGCCTGTCCTGTGACCAGTGAGATACTGAAAGATATAAATTGCTTTCTAATAGTTTAATAAGAATTAATTTAATATGGGAGTCCTCTGTAGTTGCTCTGAGGACTTATTCTTGACAGTGCACCTCACATAGCCTAATTTCATTGTATATCATGGTTTAAAAGGGGGATGTTGGAATTTGGAAGCTTAAATGTTAGTTTGTTGATCAGAAAGAAATCTAGACACTATTTAGTAGCACTAAAGTGATGTAAACAAGGGGCAAAGCAATGCTTCCCTTGCTTCCCAAAAGGTATTTTACTTTTATTATGTTTAGATTAGTGTAGACCTTAGCCAAATTAAAGTCTTGCTTAGAGGTTCTGCTATCTGAACTTGTTCTGTCTTAAATGTCTAGTGTTGCCAGATGTGGCAGAAGACACGGCAGTTTCACCAACTCGAGCTCGGACCATGAAGGACTATGAAAATGTAAGCAGACTTTTAATATAGGACTTGATGACAGATTTATGGCCAAGACATTCCCACCGTGCTGCCTGCAGTGTTGCCTCTTGGGGTCAGGTTCTTAGTTTGTGTCAGTTCACACACATCTGTTGGAGGTGTGACCAGGTGGATGTCCCTGCCCGTGCTTTGAACCTCCATTTCTTAAGTATTGCTTTCAAAACCGAGGCAGAAATCTGTTGTTGGGAGCAGCCAACTGCTGTGCTGAAGTTGTGAAACAAAAATTGGCACCCTCTGCTCAAAAGTTCTTGCAAATCACCACAAACATCAGAGCTTGGTGTGCACATCTGCTTTTGATTTATTTCAAGAAGGCATCAGGTTTATTTTCATCCAGGCCAGTGCAGGGTTAGGCTTTGTAATTCATTGACTGCAGTGTGATGCCTTTTAACTTTATGATTATGTATGAGTGCTTGGAATACTTCTGTTGTAAAGGTCTAGTATCAGTGTGGCAGTTCTCTAGGTAAAATTATTTTGGCACTTACTAGAATATAAAGGAAACATTAGATGTTTAAAAAATAAATTAATTGCATTAGTAAGCTAATTGTTTATATCTACTGAATGATGATTTGATTGCGATGTAGCTGTGTTGCAGGACAACTTCACTGTTAGATGTTTTACTTTCTTTTTAACTCTAGTAATTATTGTGGAAGAAGCTGTAGAGAGGAAAGCAGTCTAAAAACTCTGAGATGGCTGTTGCAGATAAAGGCTGTGGCTGCTGTTCTGGGGCTGTGTTAACTGTCTGCAGTTTCCATGCACTGCCGTAGCTGCTGTTACCTTTTGTGGCTTTGTTTTTGAAAGGAGTGTTTCTTCTAAACTCTTTCAGCTTCTCGTGGCCTTATATCCCCTGAGGGGAAACTATGCTCTTTGCTCAGAATTCAAAGCTTGTTTTGGAAAGCCTTGGTGAAGGATGTTTTTTACAGTCTGTATCTATTTCACTTCCTCTTTTGTTGGCTGGGCTAGGCAGACACTGCCTTGGCATTAGGGTATGCTTAAAATCTTTTACTGTGATAAGTGCCAAAGACCTCAGTCTAGAATATACATTCTACAAGTGGGTTATTATCTGCAGGGTTATTTTGCACAGGGGAAAAAGTTGTAGCAGGGATGAAAAATCTGTTGTGATGTGGAGGAGAAAGGGCCTCCCCACAGGTCTGTCATCCTGGTATATACAGACCCCTCTTGTTAAACTGAGCTGTAAAACTTCTCAGGGGCTTTTATGGATGCCAGCAGTGTGATGAAGCTCAGAGATCCATTAAAGTAAAAGAAGAAGAATCCATTAAACACAGAGATACTTCTATAACTGTGTTATTTATGTAGGATATGAGAAGGATGTAGTGAAAAGAGTGGCTCCTGGCCATGCAGCTCAGAGAGAGCAGGATGGATGGAATGGGCTAAAAGGTGGATCCATGTAGGAGAATTCCTTTTATGTTTAGACCTGGAGAAGTTGCTGAGCTCCATAGTGTTAGAGGTGCAGGTTTTTGAATTATTTATGGTGTGTCTCACTTCCTTGTAATTGAAGGGGAACCACCTTGTGATAGAAAACATGATTACATGGGCACAGTGAAAGGCATCTCTAACTGAGGGTCTCGTTATGGGTTATTAGGTGCTCATGAATAAAAAGGGTGATGGGTATCTAGGTAGGGAACTGAACAATAATATTGTGGGTTTTTTCTTGTCTCTTCAAACCCACTTAGAGTTTTGCTGTCTTGTAAAATGGCCTCTGCTGGTGAAAACTGGTGTGCTGTGAAACCACAGCCACTTCTCGCAGATCCATTTTTCATGGAAGTGGCTCCATGCAGACTTGGAAAGGAGCTAATCTGAGTTAGGATTTGCTGTCCATGGTGTGGAATGTTCTGTGTAGTGTGTATATCATTGTCCTGGGTTTCATTCCTTTTTTAAATACAGAAATCAAAATGCATAAAGGAATTAAGACTGAGTCTTCAAATGCATAAGTTGAGAGAGTTGCCATTAAAATCTCTTTGTATAATGTGAGCAAGTTGTCTTTTATTAAGCAATAACTTTTTAATTGTAGTCTGCCTGAATTAACTTTCATCTGAGAAAGTGAACATCAGAGATGACATTTGTTTCACTTCTTGCTTTATGGTTGCATAGTCTGTTTTATTTGCCTTTTGATAATATTGCCCTTAAGGTCTTTGGTTTATTTCTCTTGCCACTGAAATACTGTGACTGGAATTATGGTATGCTGAGTTGTTTTGAAGTTAGTTTATCTTTTGACTTCGAGTATGTGGAGACTGACTAGAGGTTCAACTGTTATAATTTCAGTGTCATTGTCGCTTGGACTTTTTCTGAATGAGCAGAGACTGTTAGGAATTATCTACTGACAGGCTGCTCCAGGCTGTGGGAACGAGCCACAGAGTTTATGTAGCCAACTGGATTTTCAGTTGCTTGGATGATATTCACTTGTGTGAATAATGACGAGGCATCTCGCTGGGCAGGGATTATTAAACTGAAGAATTGTTTGCAGATGCAGGTTCTGAGTGCAGTTACAGAAAGTAATCTTGGGTTTCACAAACCAAATATTTTAGAAATTGTATTGCTAGTAATTTTTACAAATGGCACTGTACAGCTCTGGAAAAGCCTACATAAATATTTTATTAGTAGCTCTGTAACATATTAGATTTCCATTTGCTGAAAGCATCTGGCAGGGGATACGAGTCTTATTTGAATGAATGTTTTATGCTTAGCCTTTTAAAAAAATTTAGAGGGAGACTCCTTTCTTTAATGAAACCATCAACTATGTTACTGCTTCTACAAGAAAGGTTAAAAATGATAAGCAATTTTTTCCCAAAGAACTGCACAATGAAATATGGGATGGGATAAAGGTTTTATTGATGTTCAGCTGGGCTCACATGCCTTGTGTGCTTTTCTTACCATGAATAAGATTACCTGAGTCCCATGAATGAGGCTGCCTTCCCAGGCTTTTGCTTAGAAAATATTTGTTTCAACATAATCTCTTATATTTTGTTCAAGTATTTTGTTCTATCTTATAGAAGAATTACCCAATATTTTTGCATTTTAAAATCTTACTCAGATTTCATTTATGTGAAGTTAATGCTTTAAAGAAGGGGTATTCTAAAGAGCATTGTCTGTGCAGCAGCTTGCATTATATATTTTTAATACTATTTTATAATTGTTATTTGCTTAAGTGCTGTGCAGGGCTAGAAGTAAATGCAAGATATTATTATAAATGATAGCATCTTTGACAAACACACAACATTTATGTGTGTGCCAACATGCCTGCATGTCTTAAAACCAAACTAAAAGACAAATCCCAAAACATTCCTAAGGGATACACTGGAGTGGAATTTCTTCTTGTTCAGGTGAGGAATGGAATTGGGGAAAAAAATATTATGGCTGAGATGGAAGAAGGAAAATATGTTCTGTGCTATGGGCTGAAGCTGTAGAAGACAGAAACCTGTTGAAGGGCTTGGGGTATTTATAGCTCTGTGGGTGAAACAGTCTTAGGGGGAAGGATATTTAGTTTGGAATTGGGTGTCATATGGTGCAATTAACACCTTCACAATTTAACATATATGTGTGTGCGTCACCCACATGTTTAACTATGACCAGTGGGTTGATTTCCAGTCTTGCACTGCATTTTTATTCTTTACTTAATTTGAAACACAGGACGTAATTTGATCATTTTCTTTCTTATTTCACAGCAAATCACTGATCTAAAAAAAGAAAATTTCAACCTGAAGCTTCGTATATATTTTCTGGAGGAGCGAATGCAGCAGAAGTTTGATGGTCCCACTGAAGAAATATATAAAATAGTATGCATTTAGATTATTTAGATAATTCATAGAACTGTGTGTCTTTTTGAAGAGATTGTTTTGTGGGGAGGTTGCCTGTTTCACTTAACTTTTGAGTCTTTTTTGTTGCTGGCAATGGTATCTATCTGCTTTCAGGTCAAGGAGTTCTTTGTACAATTATATCATGAGAGGTTTTTTCAGGCTATAACAAAAGAATTATAAGACTGTTAAGAACCTCTATAGCTGATACAATTGGGTTTTGAAAAGAAAAGATCTTGTAGCTTAAATAAAAATTGATCTACGTGTTGCCAGTAACTTTTGGGTCAGGTGATCTGAGTTCTCTCCAGACACTTTCATTCTTTTGTCATAGAACATTGAGCTGAAAGTTGAGATAGAAAGTCTGAAGCGGGAACTGCAGGAGAGAGAGAAACTACTCATCAAGGCCTAGTAAGTACCAGAATATTTCTTGCTGTCCATTACTTAGGATTTGATTATATTTGTTTTTCCCTAATGCTTTAGGAATAGGAGGATCTAAAGTAGTATTTTAAGGGTACTTACCTAGAAATGTCTGATTTAAAACTAATCCAGGCTGGCAATGACTGACAACAGTTGCAGTAGAATTTTCTTTGTTTCCTGAGGACCAGATCAGTTTTTGTTTGGTCTTTCCAGGTAGCTCAAAGGATATTGCTGGGCTTTGAAGGGAACCTTGCACAGGGTCATAATAGCAAGCAAAATTTAGGGATCAGTCATAAACAAGAGGTCATCATCTGGTGTTTAGTAAGGAAACACTGCCTGTTGTTCTCTCACAAGGCATTAACAAATAGTGAAAAGGCAGTTGGAGAAATTTCAGTAGCTGCATGTCTTCAGTTTATTTCAGTGTTGCTTCCTGTAAAAAATACAGCTCTACTGAAGGCTTGATGCTGTCTTTGGAACCTTTCAAAATGCAAAGGAAATATTTCACTTTTTCATCATACATATAAAATACTTCTTTATTCACTGTGACAAGGCTTGTGTGGGGAACTCTCAGCCTATACCACCCAAATTGCTGTATAGCCTGTAGATGCTTGTATTTAACCTTAAAGTGACAAGCAGGTACAGATAAAGTGGAAGATGCTTGAGCATAATCCATCAGCCACTGGCACTTGAAATGTTTTCCACTTTGATATGCAATGGGATTTCTGTCTGTGTTATTGCCTTTCAGCAAGGCAGTTGAAAGCTTGGCCCAGGCTGGTGATGCTGAAGTGCAGCGTGTGAAAGAGGCACAAAAGAAGATGCAAGAGATGGAAGAAATGCTGACCAGCAGAATAAACCTTCTGGAAGAGGTGAGTGACTGGACCTGAAGGAATAGTGAGGAATCAGTGCTGTCTTTGGAGTGTTATCTGATATTTGATGTTGTGATCTACCTATATTTTCGTAATGTCTTTTTCAATTCCTCGCTGCCTGTGGCTGAGACATTTTATTCCTGTATTTATAGTTGAGCCATTGCTGATATCTTGAGAGGAGAACTATTTCATGTTTCCTAATTTTTTAGTGTCAAGGCAAAAAAACCTTCTTTGTATGAATAACATGATTCCTCCAACATGAGGAGAAGTTCAGTTCCTTGTAGAGAACAAATGTGATATTGGACAGTCTGTACTGGAAGTGTCTGTGCCAAGTTCTAGAAATACAGAAGCTTGTGGTTGGTTTGCATCATTGACTGACTGCACTTCTCTGGAGAAGTGGAATTTTGTAGCTGTGTTTGTGAGAGGGATCTGTGTCTGGTGCTCTTTCTGTACATAAATAGAAATAACACAAGTGGGTTAATTCCAATATTTGCTTTCCAATGTCTAAAGAACTAATTGGTCAAGGAAGATACTGGCAGCAATCTTCTCTACCAAACCAGCCAGTCACACTGGTGTTCTCAGATCTGGCAGGCAGAAGGGCAAATATTCCAATCTCATGGAGATGGAGTATTTTCTGTAGCCTGGGGATGGTGTTGACCTCTGACATTAATTTTATTGTTCTTACGAATGTAAATACCGCAGTGTGGTATTAGTCACTGGTTTACACAGCACCATGTAATTATATAGAGGCAGGTAATGCTAATAAGGATTAATTTCCTTCAGAATTCTTGATTGACAGATGAATGTTGGCAGAACAGCTTTTTCGGAGTGGGGAAGTTCAGTGGTGAAGGAGCTTTTCCTCCCCCTCTCCCGAAGAGGTTATTTTTAGTTTGGACTCGAAGGTGAGAGGGGAATTACTTATTAGGCTATAAGGGGGCTTTTATTTCAGAGAAAGCAAAATTGGGTGAGCACAGCAGGGAAGCTTAAAATATAAAAATGAAGATATGAAACAAATTTGATGTAGTGTAAGGCAAGTGTAGTTTCTTTTTGGTGTTCCCTGTCTCTGTGAGTTGGGTTGCCCAGAGGAAGTTGGCTGAAATCTCTGGGTCTTATCTCCATTTCCGTTGCTGTTCAAGAGAAAAATGTCTGGTTCATACTTTATCAATTCTTGCAAAATATTATAAATGATGTTGGGAAGAGTTCCAATTAGCTACAGTGAGCCTGGGAATATTAATTTTATTGAATAAAAAAGCCCTTCTTTAACCTTTTTAATTTAAGCGTAGCAATTTATTATGATAGAGGGAAGACAGTGGGACAGAACCAAATTATAATAGCTAAATCTAAAACCATAGCAAGGGGGCACTTTTCTTTCTAGTTCTGCTCTCAGGCAGATATTTCTTTTATTTCTTTGAAACAAATTTCCCTTCTTTCTGTACCACAGAAACTGGATTAATCTTGAAAATGCAGACACAGAGTTCATAAACGTTTGTAAAGCGATTGAAATACTTGGTAAAAGTTCCTAAATTAAACATCCTGACATATCTTTGGTAGAAAAAACTTCAATATGTGAAAAATTTCATGAGCATTTTGCTCTTATAGACATCAGGATTGTTTTGGTTTTTGGTTTTTATTTTTTGCTTTAATTACAGAATCTTAAAGCTGCCCAAGAAGATGTGGCAAAAGCCATTGCAATGACAGAGAAGGAGAAAGCTCTGAGAGTAGCAGCTGAGCAGAAACTTTCTTCAGTTATGAATGCCCCTGCCAAGGGTGTGGGTATGGTTACAGCAGCTGAGAAAGACAGGTCAGAACTGTTGCCAGTGATGTTTCTTTTTTGCTTGCTTTAAAGTTACCTTTCTTTTTGTGGTTCTCTGGAGGGAGAAAGAGTTGTGAAAGTCCTCCCTTACATTTTACAGGTGTTGTCTGGAATCTTCACCTAATAAAGTTGTCTGCAAGATTTATTGATATGAATGATGAGTTGGTGGTAGATGATGCAAGATTAATGTTAAAAATCTTATAATTTTAGACTTATAGAGCAACTGAATCTGTCACTGAAAAGTAAAGAAGCTCTAATTCAACACCTTGAAGAGGAAAAGTCTAAGAGTGGATCTTATGATGGGAACTTACCAGCAGAGAAAATCAGAGACCTTACCATCGCTTTGAGGCATGAAAAAGATAGTGAGATGGAGGTGAGGAAACTGCCTGAACAGCTATATGTTATAAATCTCATCTAGGGTAGGATTTTAAAGGTTTTATACATGACAGCATGTGAATGACCTAAGCCAATTTTTAAAATTATTATTTCCTCCTTCCTTCTCCATTTCCTTACCATGCTTTGGTTATACTGTGGTTTGGTGGGCAATATTAATTTTTATTATCCATTCATTCAGTGAGAAGTTGTTTCCCATTGACTTTATGCCTGTGTTATAGATACTGTGCTATTGCTTTACAGAAGTATATAGTAAAGAAATACTAGATGCTAATAGATCCCTCACTAGATGACATAACTGCTGTAAAAGTTAAGAACGTGACTTGAGAGTTTGTTCTTGGAAAGGGACTCTACTGTTACGGTCTGGGAAAAAAGCTGTGGTAAGGGAGGTAGGCTTTAAAAAAAATCTCATGAAATAAAGTGCAAGTTTAGCCTTTAGCTTATAAAAGGTGCAAGAGTCAGTCTTGTTTCACTTGGCTCTTAAACAGGAAGGCAGGTACTGTGAAAGCTGGAATGTAGAAACAGGTCTTGAGGCTTGTCTTTTTTTCTTGTTCCCCATTGGTTATTCAAACAAGAAATTAAAGCCGGCAGAATTAGCAAAGTTGGTCATGGAGGCTGTCAGGCTTCTGAGAAGTTTGCTTCTGTTTTGTTTTGGAACTTAATCTTGCTCAGTACCTACACACTTTATTTATGTCAAGAATAGATGAGAACCTTCAACAACCGGACTGATTAGTGAAATTATAATTTTTCAGTCTGGGTGATCTTGCAATTTAATCAATGTGTGTCAGAAAAAACCACCCTGGTTTCATAAGTGTATTTGTGTGTCAAGGTGAAAACAGTGTCATCTTTAATCACTTCATAGGAGGTGGACAGGCTGCATGATCATTTGGGATGCAGTATTAGAGAAAAAAATGTGATAAACAGCTTTGCACAACTCTTTTTGTATATGATTGCTTTTTTAAAACAAAAAATTCTGTAACCTCCCCAGGGAAAAGTGCTAATTAAAATCTGCCTTGATAAAAGCATCTTGCTGGACAAGATAAATGTCACATAAAATTGCACCTTTATTAACTCAGCAAGTACAGTTGTCCTGTCTCCTGAAAGAACATGTTGTGTGGGGTTCTGTTTTACTTTTTTTTTTTCCTTCTTAATTTGATCTGACTCATACTGTACCCAGGTAGATTTGTAGACTTTCAGGGAGCAACTGATTCAATATATTCCTGTCAAAATATGTATACTAAGTTTTCCTTCCACTCCCAAGGTTTTTAAGCTCATTTTGCTTCATTTTAATGCTTGATGAGTTATATTTGTCTTGAGAATGAATTTTGTGGCTCTTACATGAATTGTTTTGTTCTTATAGGCTCTTAGAATGGAGCTTAAAAATGAGAGAAATTCCTTTGAAAAAAAAATTCAGGTAAGTTCTAATTTTGTTTGTTTCCCTCACAGTGTGTGTTGGGCTCCCTCTGTTATGCATTCATAAGTACAGACAGGCCTTGACTCTAAAGGAGACAGAGCAAATCCTCTGGTAAAATCTCTTTTATGTGACATGACAGGAAGCCTCCCCTTTTTTTTTTTGAAGCAATTTTCAGTAGAGCTGATAGGGCCACTCATCAAATATTGAAGCTGATGCTGATGGCCAGCCCATGAGATTAGCCTCCTTCTACTATATTCCAGGCACATATTTAAGATGATGACTCTCATTTTGGGACTGTATTTTATGTTGGCAATCTGAGTAATAAGCTTTAAGAACTCTGAGGGAATGTTCTTATTAATGTGCAGTTACAGTGTCTCTTAGTGGGAAGTTAATGCAACTTTCACATAATCTAATTTAGTCACTCCAAGAAGAGATACAAGAGAAAGAAAATGAGCTTGCTGTTGAAAAGAAGAATGGTTTGAAAAGGGACAAAACTATTCAAGGGCTAACAGTTGCCTTAAAAACAAAGGAGAGAGAGGTATGGTGATTGTGATCTTGCTGGTTTGTTGAGCTGTCACTGGGAGGGGATTGTGTGTTGTGTGTGTGACAGTCTGATCTCGCTGTAACCACGAGGAGGCTTCTCCTGAGTCTCTGATCACAGCTCTAAGCAGTGCTGTTTGTCTGGAGTTTGGGCTCTTGGACTGGAGGGGAGAAGGAAAAAGATACTTCACTGATATTTTCTCCCCTAAGAACTTTTAAGAAAAATGTTTTTACCTGCACACTGATTTTTATCAGCTCTGAGCACCATTTACATGGTACGAGGAGTATTTCATGTGTTGTGTAAGTGGAGCTGTCAAGGGCAGCTAAAATAGGAGAGGTCAAGCTGAAATTCAGAATGTGTGGAAAAATAGGAAATACTTAACTTGAGTGATAGGCAGTTTAGTAAGTGTTGTATAAGAACAAGAATTTCTTTATATAAGATTTATTATGATGTATTTTGTGGTTGAAAGTGCTTTATGTAGTTGGATGAATGGATAATGACATGGGATAGTGATTACTGAATGGCCATCCCTTGGAAATAACTCTACATTCCTTTTACTTTATTTAAAGAATGAGGAGCTTGGTTCTGAAATTGAAGAGTTAAATGCTTCATTGGCTAAGGCAAGAGAGGCAACTCACAAGGCACATGTCCAAAAATTCAAGGTAAGAAAAAGCTTCCCCCATCCCTGCTCTTCCCTGCTCTGTAATTCCACACAGCGCGTAGTGCTTTTGTGTCTTTGAAAGCAGAGGAATGTTAAAATATCAGATTACTTACTTTGTTTCATGATATTTTTTCTTCTATAAAAACTGAGAAACATTTAAGGGAGAAATGAATAAAAGGAAAAGAAGTTAAAAATAAAGACACAGAAAGCTGTGGAGCCGAGATGATCTTGAGCTTTTTTTCTGTTGAGCAAAGTTTTGTTTTCTCTTCCAAAAGTATGGTACCAGCACAGGCTTCTTGTTAGCAGACTGGGCATGAGGCACTTGTTTGGATTTTATTTATATAATAAATGTGAAGCCACTATTTATAAAATAGTGGAATGTTGTTCATGAAAATGTCATTTAGTGTGTGTGAAGGAGAAAGGACTTTATGATGATAATTTATGCATTATAAAGGTCTTGAAATGTAAAATGGGAGGTTGTGAGAATTTGATACTAAAATAGACAATGAAATGTCTGTTGTAATGTTTTCAAACTTATCTGAAGTCTGATAAAACTAACTGATACTGATTAGAGGCAGTTCTTAGATGTTTTTCATCCACCTGGTCTCAGCCCAGCAGGAATGGAGGAGGTTGGTACAGCTGCCTCTGAAGTGCTCACACTGCAGCCTTTGTGACTGACTGTTGATTGCAGAGTCTAAGGGAACAGGCATGTTTAGTTCTCACAGAGCACCTCCATTTCTTCAAAAGCCATTTCTTTCACTTAAGCCCGCGTTTTAATAGTGTTCTATTGAGAAAAGTTTATCCTATTTCTCTTTCAGGTCATTTTGGCCTGTGTGTGACTATAGCCTATATTTGCTTTTTCATACCGTGCAAGTCCTGCTTTGAAATATCAGTCTTATTTTAGCTATTTCGTTTTTATGAGACCTTGATGATTTTTAAAAAAGTTCAAAGCTTAAAAAGTGTACAACTAGTCCCTCCTGTCCACAGAATCCACATTGCAGGTGGGTGACAGAGCAAACCCTTCTCCTCAATAGTATGCTCCTTAGCTACAAACTTGATTTGAAGGCAGTTCCCTGCGAGTAGACTGTGCTGCACAGCCCACTGCTGTCATCTCTGTCCTGAGCTTCAGAGCCACTTGTGACAGTGTGTGGTGGGGAAGAACACAAATCAGACTTTCTGTTTCATACTAAAAACATGCTTATGCCCAGGGCAGTGGTAGAGTCACCCTCCCTGGGAGTGTTCAGAAAACGTGTGGATGTGACACTTGAGGGCATGGATTAGTGGTGAACACAGTGGTGGTGCTAGGTTGGTAGCTGGACTCCATGATCTTAAAGGTCTTTTCCAATCCTTATGATGCTGTGAAAAACCTGCCCTAGTCCAGATTCAAAGCGTCCCAAAGGTAGATCTTTATGTAGTTAAAGCTTTTTGAGCCAATAATACAGCTATTACCTCATCTTCACCAGGGACTCCTTTGCACGTTGACATTTAACTCATTCTTTGTTCTCTCAGACTTTGTTATCCTGCACTGGATGTCATGGAAAGTGGAAATTTTCAGTGTAACACTTTCCCTATTTTGTTTCACTGGTTTTCTTGCACCCCAGCACTGAAGCCATGGGAAGAGGGGCAGGGGAGCGGGTTTGGATGCAACAGGAGTAAAGACTTTCAGGCTCCACAAAACACCTTCCAGAGCCTGAAGGCTGCTTTATGTTTCAGGGTGCTGCAGATTATCAAGCTCTCCTGATGGAAAAGGAGACCCTGTTAGCAGAACTTCGTTCAGAAAACCTCACCAAGGACGCTGAGAATCGCAGACTACAAAGGATAATTAAAGTGACCGGTCAAGAGCTGAGTGACTTGAATCTGGAAAGAGAGAAAATGGAAAAGGAGCTGGATGAAGCACAACTACAGAAGAGCAGAAGTGACAAAACCATTAATGTTATTATCACTTTTTTGCTTTATTTCATAAAGCCTAAAGATATTTCAGTGCTTTAGGAGGTTCTTTTCTAGCAAAATTAGGTTTTTAATTCATTAGCTTTTAGGAGAGGTAAATGGTTACTGTTGGTTTCAGTTTTCTGATGGGAGAATCTGAACATGCATGACAGTGTATGTTTTATATTTCTGCTGTATATGTCTTGTTGCATGTCTGTAGATTATCTTAAGTTACACTACTTAAACTTTCTTCTAACCTCTAACACAGCCCAGGAGGAAGCAGCTATTTGTTGTGACCTTAAGCCAAACTTCAGCTTGCTTTCTGCTCTCCCAGCAGGGTCGCTGTAAAGACTGCATATTTAATAACTTCTGCCTGTAAAAGACCCAAAGCACAGGATTAATTGATCACAATTTAACATAAAAATTATGTGCTGCTCATTAATTTTGCTGCTTGATATTCTGCAGAGGGTTTTTACCTTGCTGTAGGGGTTCAGAGAAGCACTTCTGCTTCCAGCACTCAGAGCTGATGCAACAAAATGAATGATCAGGTTTCTTCTTTTCTCCCTTTGAGAAAAGTATACACCCTGTGCTGAGGGTTTGGCATAAAACATACTTCTCACCTGTATAGTTTGTCACATGGATTTTGCTAAATTCTTCCCACCATTGTTTCCATCAGGGCAGCATTTGCATAACAAACAGAGTCCCACCTGCATCCAGAGTCTGCTCCTCTTCAGTCAGGGATTAGTCTCCTGCTATATTAAATTACATAAAAGATTAAATGAGCCTGTCTTTATTCAGTGGATGTTTTGGTTCCCTTATTAAATAAGGAGCTTAATAAAGCAGGGAGACATGGAAATTGCAGCTCCTGCACTATCCCTTAAAACCAGCAGAGGGGTCTCTTTACCTACAAACAAATTGAAGTTCTTCTCCCTCCTCCCACCCCTAATTTAACGCATTTTTGTTTGATTGTCAACTGTGGTTTGGCTGCCGTCACAAAGTCTCTATCTTTGGTGTGCTTTGAAATTTCTTTGGGGTGTTGAGGTTAAGGAGAGCGAGAACAGATCGCTCCTGTCAGTAAAACAGCCACAAAGAACATTATATTGATTTGAAGTATTTTATATTTAAGTGTCTTCTCTATTCAGAAATTTTTCTCATCTTTCAGGGCAGGTAGAATGTAACTGTAGAGGAAAGACAGGTAAAGTAGGACTGAGTAAGGAGTTGCCAGGGAATTCAAAGTTGCTTGGATTACAAGCCCTATTTGACTCCATTATGTCCAAGTTTTTCATGTAAATGACTGGCTCCTTGGGGAAAAGCATTGCTGCCAAAAGATGAGCAGTCTTATAAAATTTATATCCCTAACCTATTTCCTAGTCTTTGCAGAACAGCTGCTTCAATTTCAGAGCTGTGAGTACATTGGGATATAACCACATTGCCTGTGAAGTGTTGCCCATTAAGTAGTAGATATGTGGGAGTAAAAAAATATGCTGTGAGATTTTCGTCTTTGACAAACAGGAAACTGCTTCAGTGATGTGGTGCAAACTTTTTATGAGACAGCCTTAAAAATTTGGTTCTATTTATGCTCCAAGATACCTATTTATCAGTGTTTCTATTCTGTTAGACTAAAGCCATCAAGAGTGTGTATAAACTGTAGAAAATGCCCTCAGCATTTTCTTCCTCAGTAAGGAACTGCTGTCCTGGCTCTTCAGTCAATCACAGGGAAATTTTCAATGACTTTCCATATACTTTAATTGGGACAATGCAAATTTTTGCATATGTCCATTAAAAAAAAACCCATCAAAACCCAAAAAAACACTGCAAGAACCAAAACCCTAAAAAAAAATTTGAGAACCAGGAAAAGTACTTGTCCTCTGTTGTAAAACCAGATTGTCTGAACATGGTTTGGGCGTTACTGTCCTGGAATGGAAGGAGGTGGAACTGAATCAATTAAGACTTCTACATATGAGCTGGTCATCCAAATCACAGACTGTCCAGTATTAGGAATCTTCTGGAGTAAGGGGCTTAGATGTCCTTGAACCATGCTCCTGCCTCATGGTGGGCAACTTTAAAGGTCTCTGAAAAAGCTTTTAAAGGCTTTTAGTTCTGTACTTTCCAGGAGCTGCTGTTAAGCATCACTGTAGGCATCATCATTAAGCTGCTGTTTAGTGTCACTTTAAGCTGTTTGAAGAAGAAAGTTTGAGGTATATTCTTACATGCTATTGGTGAGGAATAAACATCAACTCATCCTTAATGTTGCTTGTGTCTACCCTGTTGCTGTGCCTCTTAACAGGGATTCAGTCCTTCATGGAGAAGTTTGTTCAAATTTACATGATTAAACACTTCATGTATCCATTCTCTCTCCAGGCCTAAATGTAGACAATTAGAGTGTATTTACTAGATATTCATATTTGATCAGTTGGTTGGGGAAATGCAGAATAACTCATTAGGCAGAATTTATTATTTAGTCTTCCTACCTGTAGTTTAGCCTGAGAAGGAGGTTTTGGAGCTTCAAGACTTAATTATTCACCAAACTGGTTTTCATCTGACAAGGAGGGGGAGGCATCTGCTCCAGTCTTCTCTATTATAGTGTTTCACATTCATTTTTCTTAGTTCAGCTATCATTAATCATAGGAAAATCTCTGGGGAAAAAGGTTGGCAGAGGGAATTGCAAAGTTTGTGGTCTAAGAGCTGTAGGTACTATATTATCTTTGCAACTCAATGTATAGAAACCAATAGATTTTCTTCCAGACAATTTGAGTGGTCAATGAGTTCAGACAACCTGCTATAGTGATGGATAGTTTGGTGTGCTAGAGGATTCTGGCTCATGCAAAGGAGATAATTTTCAGTCTCACCTCTAGCTTGTTTTGGGAAGGATTTAGGGAACTCTGGGGGTGGAAATGGTCGGGGCAAAGTTAGTTGCAAGTAAGAAATCTCTGACAGGCTGTTTTGCTTTTCCCACAGTTGTATCCCTTGTCAGTCCAGCTCTTTCCATAAACTTGGACATAACATAATTTTGCTGCTTTAAAGGCAGAAACTTGATTTTTGCACTTGACAAGTGTTGTACACTAAGAGGACTGAGATTAGATAATGGGTGGAGTACTGGTGTTGCAGCAGCATCTCTTTATGTCTGTCTCCTTCCTAAAGCTGTTTATGGTTTTCATAAAGAGAAGAACACTTGGGGTGTTGGTCACTTGAAGGTACAGGACAGATCAAAAACGTTCCTTTGAAGTGCAGTTACAGGTAGTTGATTCACTTAAAGCCTCTCAGTGAGGTATAGTATAAAAGCACCAAGGAGTGAACTTTGGAGTGCAGGGAAAGTCATAACACTGCTGTTCATCCTTTGCCTCCAATTCCCATGCTGGGAATGGGAATTCAGGCTTAATGTTACCCACTTGAAGCCAAAAGCCTTTGCAGTTATCAAACCTTATGCTGCTTCCCACTGCAGTTTGTACTTATAGGTAGTAGTTAGGAAAAAATAGGAACATATCTGAGAGTTTGTGTAGACAAAACCTGGACCTGATTCTGCAGTTCTTCAGTTTTCTTAGTCAAGAAAATAGTTGTTTTGGTCCTGAACAAATAACTTCATCAGTTTGCAGAACTGACAGTCTAGGCTTAATCATTCTTTGAATAACATTTGAGGGGGTTTTGGGAGCTGTTAGGGGTTTCTTAGCTGAATCCTGGTGATGAAGCTAAAATGAAGCAAATAAACCAAAAGACATTGTTAATGACAATTTGCATTTAGTGTGCAGAATAAACAAGTAAAACACTGAAGTACTAAAACGATGTTAAGGATTTGATGTGAACCTGCATGAAGTGAGGTAATTAAGTCAAGAAAAGGACATAAAACAGTTTGTAAAGAGATTGCAATTAAAGTGTCAGTAGTGCTATTTCTTTGAACTTAGAATAAGAAACAACTACTAAATTTTAAATCCTAGTGGAGGTAACTGCAAAGGTAATAGGTAACTACCATATGTGCAAAGTATTTACAGGGCTTATGCTACTTCACAAATGGGCCCTTTTGGGGAATAAATAGAAAACATTTATTTTAAATGTAGGCTGTGTTACCTGGTTCTTTTGGTCTGAACAGAAGTTTAGATAGTATAAAGTCTTCTGTAAGTTTTAATTGTTTAATTTTAGGCAACAGCTCCTTTGTTACAAGTTTCTACTTTCTCTTTTTCCACACAATCCATGCAGTAGATGCAGAGGTAAAGTTTATAAAGCAAAGCTCATGTCTACGCAAGCTCTGCCTCCTTCAACTGACAGTGTTGAAACTTCCAACAAATAAATCAGCAAAAGAATTGGAAGTGACACAAACAGTGGGAGAGAAGCCACATTAGGGATTTTTCTATTGCCCTATGCTCTTGATGTTTTCCTCTCAGTAACTGGGAGCTGGCTATTTAGTTCCATGATAATAATATCATACATTTACATGGATTTAGTGTTTTTCCTGATTTGTAGCAAAATTGTTCAATGTTATTTCTTGGAACCCGAGACTTTATCAGGTGGTCAGACTTTGAAACCCCACAGAGAGCTATGTTATCAGGTGGAGTGGGGCAGGATCTCTAGGGGTGCAGAGGAGGGAGCTGTAATTGTGTGTAACCTGCAATCCAGGAGATGGCTGCTCTTTACTTTGCACTATTCCATGTTGGTCCTAAGAGACCTCAGCGTCTTCTGGACTTGCTGCTGCATCAGGCTGTTGAAAGAGATTGTTTCTGTGGTTTAGAAGCAGAATGGACAAGAAGAATATATTTCTGGTGGGGAACTAAGATGTGGAGATGATGCAGCTAATCCCGGAGCTGCAGGAAGTAATTAACAGAGCCAGAATCAAGATCACATTCTGTTCACCCCTTCTGATTGTGAGACTGACCTAGCTGGTCATTTGAAGTTTGTGCTCTTGTCAAAAGAAAAAGTTTTAACATTTCTGACCTGTTGTTTGATGCAAAAGTAACCAGTAATACAATGGTAGTGCAACAATTTTCATGGTGTGATGAGAAAAAGAGCAAATGACAAACTGAATCACCCATAACCAATTTTCTCCTATTTCTACCAAGGGAGTAAATTGACTCAGAGGTGAGTGTTCACTCTGTCAGTGACATCTACATGCATAATATTCCCAACAACCTTGGAGTCCAGTCATTCTGTAGGAAAAGCATTTAAACAACAACAACCACCTAGATTTTTAGAAGAAAATACTGACATCTCATCTAAGAGTTTCTTTTCTTTAATTTCATTCATTGACGCCAAGAGAAAGAAAGTGGCTTCAGTACATTCTCCAGGCTATTCAGTGATATGAGTAATTTAAAGCAATGGAAAGATAGACTAATAATATGGGTTGTTAGTCTTAAACATTTTTGAAAGTTGATTTGCTGCATATTCAGTTTCTTTTCCTTTGTAGGACCTTAGAAATCAACTAGAGAAATTACATGGTGAAATGACTGAGAAAGAAAAAGCAGTTGAACACCATTACAATATTCTTTTGAGTGAAAGCAATCAGAAGCTGCAGAGCCAAGAGCTTGTTATCAAGCGGCTGACAGACAGTGTCAATCACAAGGATCTGCAGCTTGAGGTAGGTAGTCTTTGAAATGAAAAATGGAAAGTTATCATTTGATTTTTTATGGGAAATTATTACAAAATCACGTTTGTATTTGCAGTTACTGTTGATTCTGCTGATAATCCTTCACTTTTTATAATACTGTATTTGCAGAACAGACATATAATTATACAGAGTGTGTGGCATTCACAGCATTTCTTAGCGTTTTTTGAAGCATGTGGACAGAGGGGGAGGGAAGCTTTGTTAATGCTTATGTAGAATTTTCACTGTTGGGGTAAAAAGCTCTGAAGTGCCTATGATTTTCAGTTTATTGTGCAGAAACTGGAAGTTGAGGGATAGGTAAAGATAGTGAAATATTTTATCTTCTTTTTTTGGAGCCAAAATGACCTATGTGAGGTTCCTGCCTAAATGGTAACAGGCCCCTGCTCAGTATTTTACAGCTGGAGCTACAACCCTGAGAAGTACTGATGGTATTCAACCAGCAGTGCAAAAAGTTGAGGTTGCTCTTCACCTGGAGACTAAGGTGTATGGCCTGACTTGTTTTTTTAATACTTAAAAAATTGGATAGCTGGGCAAAGCTGCTGTTTTGTCTTTCTTTGCTTCCCATATCTTAAGTTTAGCTCTGTTTGCATTGTGTGTAAATAATATGGGCCAGATCATCCTTGGATATTCTTCTGGATTTTGTTTGTTTTTCCCTTTTGCAATTTAAAACTGGAGTAAATTTTGTAAAACTGTGTGATGGTTTTGTTTTGTTAGAAACTTGATGGAACAGTTAAAGAAAAGGAAGCAGAATTGCAGGAGCTCCTGAATAAGTACAAGAACCTTCTAAGAGCTAATGAAGAACTTGAGCTGAAAAATGAGGGCCTAGTAAAGGAAAAATGTGCTGCACAGTCTCAACAGTCAATTATCAAGATAGTCAGAGAGTTAGAGGTGAGTTTTTCACAACTGATCATTTGTAAATACGACTTCAAATTGAAGGGAATTTTCACTTTGACTTCAAAGCTGTGGACTCCTGTATCTTGTAATTCACCAAGTACTGTAATCTGATGAGTTTGTATGGCATCACTAAGCTTTGTACTCCCAGAAAGCATGTAAAAGGTTTTGCCTGCCATAAAGAGGTAGAGTTTTTTGATGGTTAGGCCAGACATACTTCTCTGAGTGGGATGATACCTGTGTTTCTGAAGAGAGCTACAGAGGAAGGTTTATGTACTTCTGGTAGATAAGGGGAAAGTTTGACACAGGCAGTGACCACAGGAGATAAATGGAGTGTGAGGATAAATATATGTAGGAGTGAAAATATGTCTAGGGCAAGAAGAATACTGCTTTAAAGCAAAGAAGAAAGGAAATAGTGCAGAAATATATATATATATTTATATAACCATTTTATTTAATGAAACAGAATGAATAAACTTGTTATGAACTGAAATCAGAGGTGAAAATTCCAAGTCTTAAAATGTAGAGTTAGTTCCTTCACCCCCCACTTGTGTACAAGCGAAAAAAAAACCTCTCAGGTACTGGTGAATTTTTGAATCACTTGTTGACTCCTTCAGTGCATTATTGTGTACAGATTAGTGAACAAATAACCTGCTTTTGTGGTTACATTTCTTGTCTTTCTTGTGTTGTTTGCAGCCTGGTATGTTAAGGTTTCTAAAATCATCAGTCAAGGTAAAAAGAATTAAACTAGTACATTGTGTAATGGTGGAGAAAGCTTTTTCATTTGTTTGATAATATGTTAGTAATTAATGAGATTTTCTGGAGGGAGTTCCAACTAAAGTGAGCCAATGGCAAAGGAAATGTAAGTGCAGTGTCTCGGGTCCCATTCTGCACATGCTGGTGGTGAAATGATTAATGTGATGGGCACTATTACTAAATATTGGAGAGACAAGCACATGCTGAGTCACGGGTTATAGGACAGGCTCAGAATAAGGGAGCCCTGTTTGCCCAGGTACCAGTGAGGGTGTATCCCAGTGTATGTGAATGTACAGACAGAAAATTGAGGCTGGGAAGGGTTGAGTAGAAATTTCACCTCTATAAAACAAACTGCAGTGCATACACGTAACTTCTGTCACAAAGGGACCTAAAAGTGATGGAAAATCATACAGAATTAATGAAAATCAAACAGTAAGTTCCCTCTGTACACCTCACTTTCAGGTCAGGTGTATAACCAGGGGTGAGAGCAGTGGTAGGTGAAGCTGTGCATGGCAATCACCCAGACCCACCTTCTAATCACAGCCCATTCTCTGCTGCTGGTTCACTCTCTGACTGTGAACAATAGCTAATCACAGCCCATTGTCCTCTCAGCTCAACCTCAGTGTCACATATCTCCTGTAAGAACCCACTTGGGCATATTAATCATCAGTTTTTGGACAGGGATTATCCAGAGCTCTGCTCTCATTGGCTGCCTGGGACTCTTGGATGGCTTTACGGTGCTGCACCAACTCTGAGCAAACCCTCAGCTGGATCCCTCCCCACTAGAAGGAACAGAAACCACGTTCTTCCAGCCTTACTGATCTTTCAAGTTGAAGAAACTGAACTGAGAGATGCAGAACTTTCTCTCTTTCATCATCTCTCTGTACTCTATTTTAATATCATGATAAATTTTAAAGCAACCAACATCCAGAGCTCTGCTGGGTGCCTTGGCCAGGCCAGGGAAGGTAAATGGCAGTTTCTAATTTTGGAGTTTGGATTCTTGAGCCACTTTCATGGGCTAGAGAGTGAGCAAGGGCATTGATAATTATAGAGGAGTCAGGCACCTGCTGACTCTGGGGCCTCTGAAGTCTCAGAATTAAATATATTTTACAGCCAAGGAATTTAGAAGTTAGAAGGAATTACCAAATTTCGGTACTGATGGATGGATCAATAAGGAGGTGCAGGTTATGGTTTTCTCTCAGCCATTCATCCTCTAACCTTCAGAGATTATGAAATGATCCTGAGGGTTGTTAGAAGTAAGAGAATATTCAGTGAGGCAACTGGATATTCTTGTGACTTTGCCAATAAGTTATTTATTGTGGCGGTATAAACCTTTTACTTTCATTGCTTACAGTCTGAGAAACCTTTAATGAAAATAAGTTATGTTTTCCACCACTGCTGCTTAGCAATAGTATTTCAGACTTAAATATAGACTTTAATGTATTAGATTGCCTCCTTTCATGGGAATATAAATCTTTCACTGCAATATGGTCCTGAATGTCTTGCAGCTATCTCCTCTAACACATTTTCCCTCACACCATGTGTCAAGAGGTTTAATGTTTCATTAACTCCCACAACATTACAGTCTATTTAAGTTACAGAGCTGCCTTATGTTTTGTGTACCATCGGGGAGTTGATTGAAATAATTCACTCCTACGCGTTATTTAGAAATGACAGTAATAATGTACCAAAAAAAAAAAAAAAGATGTTCATGCTGTATCTTCTCATCCTTGTTATTCATGGAAGATTCTGAAAAATCAGGAACACATCTTCGTGATTTTGCTAACCTTTACCTAGCTGGTTGAATTTAGACTTTAATAATTTGTGTCTAGTCTGTGACATTTGGAATTAACGAGCAGCTCCTGTCTCCTGTTACGCACAGAAAGACTTGGGAGGATTTCACGAGTTTACTGAGATTTTGGTACAAATGTAGAACTCAATTAGCACGTGAATTCTAAGAGGAGCAGGAAAGTGGAGCAGGGTGGTGTGTTTAGCACTGCTTTGTTCATGCAGCAGTCACAGACCCCGAGCGAGCGGTGACAACCGTTCCCTAATTTGTGCAGCGCAGCTCTGCAGAGTGACACCGCTTTGCCAGGGCTTCAGAAGGAGCTTTTAATTAGGATATAGCTCTGTGTGTCTTCAGTAATAATTGCAAGGCTTGTATCAGACATATGGGAGAGTTCACTAGAACTTTTAACAGACTGCAAACCGACTAAATTGAGTCAAAAGATTTATTTTTTTTCCTGTTGCTTTCTACGTCATTGATCAGTGTTTGTGATCAAACTTTTCCAAGTTAAATTGCAACCCGTGTATTTTATGATTAGTGACTGTTCTTGAAAGGCTGAGGTTCCAGTACATTGGTAAGACTCCTTAATTCAGGCTGCAAGATGTGGTTTTTAACATTTTTTTTTCCATGAGGTTTTTTTATTAATGGCCTCTGGATCACCCACCTCCATCTGTTTGCCTTTGTGTTAGTCAGCAGAAGCTGTTGCTGTGAGCTCCTCCTCTGCTCATCTAGATAATAAACTCGATATGAATCTCAGTATTTTGCACTTGTATTTAATGTATAAATTGCACCAGAACCTGGAAACATTTATTAGAATGCAGGTGGCTTTAGATGGCAGCTGAACACAGTACCTGTGTCCAAAGGCAAGGTCACTTCTTCAAAGACTCTGTAGCCTTGGTAGGAGCTGCAGCAGGACCTGCCAGGCATGTTACCTGAACAGGAGTCATTTGAGCAAAACTTGATTACACTTGCAAAATATTATTGAACATATTTGCAAGCATACAGTGAAGTACGAGTGTAAATAATTAAAAGTAAACACCAGTTGTCCTTGCTTTTGTACTGTTTACTTTTGCAGAACACTGAATTTTTCAAATTAACAGTCTTTGCATCGTTAGTGTGAATTAACAAGGTTCTACTGTAGCTGAACTATTTTTTTTTTTTTGCAATTCCTTCCTTAGGAATTGCATTTGGAGTAATAACAGCTGCTTAAAACTCCTGGGTGCAGGTTTGTTCCTTGTTAATGATCTGTTCACTAATGATTTAGCATCTCTTAAGAGTTCCCTTAGCTGAAATTCCCCCTTAGCTGTGGCATCTTTTTTGTTCTTCCTTTCAGTTTTCAATTGAAAAAGATAACTGAGAGAAGCAACAATTTTTAAACAAAGGCAGAATTTGTGCCTGGTATTAATACATCTAAATTTGCTACAGACATTCCAGTTATTTTCTCTTTGGAGATGGCTGATATCTCAGATACTTTTATGTAATAAGTGCAAGCAAATAATCCTTTAAATAGCTGCAGTTTTTTGCTTCCTGCTGAAAAAGTGGCTGTGTGGTTGTTTTGGATTGAAAAAAGTCTGGGGAAATTAGGGGAACCTTCCTGAGAATGTACCTTAAGAGTCTGGGTTTATTCTTATAATAACAATATCCTTCCTATGAGCAAGACTGCAGGTAAACCATTTCCTTTGCTTTGCACAAGTGAAGCAGCAGCTTGTGGTGCCCCAGCTGAGTGTGCAGAACGCTGACTCACGGAGTGTCTGACACGTTCCTCCTTCAGCTGGGGCTCAATACAATCCTTTTTTTTCCTGTTCAGAAATGGAACAGAATTTGCAGGAACTCCTCGCCCCCAAAAAGCCAATTTTATCCAGAACATGGGGAGGATTTGTTCTGAAATGTGTTCTTGGAGCTTGGGATTGTCTGCTTTCCCTTCCCTCCCTTCCCCACCTCTGAAATAGCTGCCTGCTGGGTTGTTGGAACTTTGGGAATGAGGATGCTTGGGTTGGGATGGGGGAAAACTTCTTAGACTGTGAGAAAAATGGTGGATCACTGTCTAGATGTGTGATCACTTAAGGTAGGTAAGTAGTGATACAACACAAATGTAAAAATGACACTGCAATTTCAGTATGTTCATGTTTTAATTTAGGAAAATAAAGAAGCTGAATATGAAAAGCTGATTCTTGCTTTGAGGAAAGAACAAAATATTTATTCTACCCTAGTGAAGACCTTCAAAGAATCGGATAGGTGAGTGCTTCTGGTTTGGGGGATAATTAAATTCAAAGGGCAAAAGTCAGAAGTTGGGAGAAAAATGTGCAGCTTAACTGGAGATGAGTTTGTACTGGCTAATTATTCCTAAGGCAGAGACTCCCTGCAGTAGTCTGCTTAAAAGAGAAATATTTTTCTAAGTGAGGTTCTATTATCTAAATTACCTGAATATTTCTGAAAATATTTGGGTTGGAATCTCAAATGAGCCAGATTTCCATTTAGGTACCAAAATAAGCAGCTGGGTTTTCAGCAGTTACAAATTGTGTGTTGGAACTCAGGGGAAAATTGAATTGCAGTGAACTTTTGGGTGCTGGACAATTTGCCATGGTTTACTCCTAAAATACAGATAATGCTTATCTTAAAAGTGGCACTTAGAGAATTTTGATGAGAATATAAACCTGTAAGATTTTGGAAAAGGTTAAACAAAGCAGAATAATTGAAGTTTACACAGTACACTTACAGTGTAAAGCATTGAGAAGTACAGCAGGAACAAGTGGGGTTTAACCTTTCAAAAATCAAAGGACACAGCACTGTAGAAAGAAATCTCTGGCCTACTTTGTATCCTGTGATTGCTTGGCAGTTGAGGAGGAGAGGTTACGATGAAATAAAGAAAATTCTTAGCCTTAAGGTAAAATAAATGTTTTATAAAAATTTTACTATTGCTGGTATAATTACAAATACCTTAATTAGGTATTGACAGCATTTGAGAGCCAACTCCTGACTCTTCCTGCCTGAAGGCACAGGCTTATGCCTGCCAGCCTTGGGGGAATGTGTTTGCATTTTGCAGTTGGTTTATAGACCACTGTGGTTTGGAAGCCATAAAGTGAGTAGCACTAGAGTAGATGAGATCTGTCTGTGGATGAAGCACATTAACAGTTGTGCCAGCTTGTGCTTGGCCACAGCTCAGAACCTGTTTTAGATACTAGAATTTTGTTAATGAAAATCAGTGACAAAAGTCAAATTACGGGGATTATTTTCTATATCATATGAAGAGTGTGACCTGACACTGAGACGTGTTCTGTGGGCAAGGTGGTTGTCAACAGTCTACAGTAAAAACAGCAAAGGAACGTGGCTCTGAAATGAGTTTTTCCTTGACTGTGTTTCAAATAAGGAAACTTTTAACTGTAGATGTGTAATCATTAGGGTCATAGAACTTCTGCAATTAACTTCTGTAGGATCCGGTCGTTAGTTCTGGGTTGTTGCTGTGGAGTTACGGGATGCACAGAGCAATATGTGTGGTGCAGTGATTGCAGAGGAGGCACAAAGTTGGGACGTGGAGACTGGTCTTATTTCTCCCCCTTGTAGTGCTGGGGGCTGAGATGTGCCTTGAATCTCATCAAGGAAGATTTGAACACCCAAAGTTCTTGGAAATGGATAAACAAGCCCTGCAGATACACAGATGAGGAAGCTGAATTTAATTGCCATCAGCAGCGACATGGATTTTAGGCAAACATCTGTTTTCTTGCTGACATATCTTCTTTCAGGCATTATTTATTTTAAGCAACATGGATAGTTATTTTTCAAAATAAGGTACAGGATGTCAGAACCAAGACATTCCCTGTCTCTCCAAGTGGGGAATCAGTGCTTTTTCTCATAAAACCTTTAACTCATGAAAAGGAGAAAATGTGCTTGCCTGGCTTCTGGTAATATGTTAGTTTGTTTTTATTCTTAAATTTTTGCTGAGCTTTTAAGAGAGGTTGCTCTTCAAAGAAGCTCTTGTATGAGGGAGAATTTGTTAAAGAACTAGTTTCTTGTGCAGGAAAACCTGACAACAGCACACTTGTCAGGAGACAGACTGAGAGTCTTTTCATACATGCAGCCTTTTAATTAATGTGCTTCTACAATACGCTGTTATTCTCATGCAAGTATGATGTGCTCTGTGTTCCTGGATAGTCTCCTGTAAGATGGATTTAAATTTTTCAAGGATCCCTGAATTCATGCAGTGGATTGCAAATTCTACAGCAGCTTCATTTATTTTAAAACACTGAGTGAAGTAAATGTGGAAATAAATAATACAATGAGCTCAGTAACACTTGGTTACTTATCTTTTATTAAATCCCATTTATTTCATTTTAATACAATTTCAGGCTGGTTTTTTCAGTACTTAAGTGTTTTTGCAGGTTAATCAGAACTGTCTTGTTGATGTAGTTGAAAGGGACAGCTCCAGGTGCTGACACCATGAAACCTGAGGGGCTGATGTTGAAGAGCTTCAGTGGCAAAGCTGCTTAAAGAATTAATTCACCTTGACAAATTATAAATTGTAAGTTTTGACATTTGTGCCCTATAGAGGTAATTGAGACAATTTAGGCCTCAAAAGGTCCTTTTACAAACTGTGGTAGGTGAAGAAATGAAATAGTTAGTTGTGTCTGGGTCATATTTTGAATGAAACAGAATTTTTTGGTATTTTTCTGAAGTGGAGCATTAGATTATTTAGAGTAGCTCTATGGCAAGGGAATGAAGTTTCCATGGTCACCACATAATGGAGTACACAAAGGCATCAGAATTATGGGATGATGATATTTTTCTGGCATACTTTCCAGAAGTTAGTAATTTTGATTTTCCGTAAAAAGAATTGCCTGGAGTTGGCTGGTGGAACAGCTCTGTCATGTGGAAGCAGCACAGCTCAAAACAGGAGGAAAAGCCCTGTATGTAAAGATTTAGTCTCCTCTTTCTGTGTAGGGATTTGTTTGTGCCTGTGCATCAAAATGATGTAACTGTGGTGAAACCCAGCCATGGGGAATGTGAGATGGGCTGTTGGTGGAGCTGCACACTAAAATGTTTTGAATTGAATCTCAAAGATTTCTTTCCCTTCTTCTTTTCAGCATAAATAGCTTGCAAGTGGAACTGAACAACATTTTCATGTTGAGAAAACAGCTGGAAGAGGATGTTTTGGGTAATCGGAATCTGCAGAAGATCTTGGAAGATCAGATTAAGGACATGAAAAACCGCCAAGGTTGGTGTCCATGTGCAGCCCAACCCTCTCCTTGAACAAAAACCCCTTAGTTTTATTATAGTCAGTTTGCTGTGATGAAGAAGAAATATTTGAGAGTAAAAATGGTGTGAAAATATTTCTTTCTGACTTTTTATACCGAAGAAGAGTTGGAGGATTTGTAACAGAATGTCTTGGAGCAATCAGGGTACATCCAGAGGGACAAGTTCTCTCTTTCCATGCAGCAAATACTGATAAATCTGTGGCAATTCTGTTTCAGGGATCATTTCATGCTGCCTAAAGTTTTGTACCCATAGAATTTGCTGTTTTTTACAGAAGTCTGAGATTCCTGTCTTGGAATCAATCTGTGGCCATGGGATCAGTTTCTGGCCATGGGATATAATTATTTCCCAAATAATTTGTGTCTCAGACAATGGTTAGACTCTTCCTAACAGCAGAAATATTTCCAGAGAAAGAAACAAATAACCAGAGGTTTTGCTATTTAGTGATACAAAAATGATAGAGCTTTAAAATACAAGTTTATCTTCAAGCTTTTTTATTGTACGTCTTGGGAGGTGTTTTTAGTATGTTCTTAGATATAGAAAAGAATAATGTAAGTGGGCACTGTTAAATATAGTTTACTGCATATGTACAAGATGTATCTGGTTTATTCCTCAGGGGATATATAAATAACAATAAAGCCTGTTCACTTTCCCCTTGCCACTTGGATTTTCAATTTTAGCATCACTCCCTTGACAGCTCTGATAAGTGACACAAGGTAAACTTCAGCTGTTTCAGAGTTTCCAACCTCAAAAGCCCAGAGATGATCCACAACCAGGGTGGGCCGAAGGGTCTTGTGGATCCTCCTGGGTTCTCAGGAGCAGTTGTGTTGAGGGTGAGGCTGCTGGGAAGGAGGACTGTGAAAAATTAGTGATCATTTGTGAGTTTTGGGTCCTTGCAGCAGCCGTGGGATCAGTGTCAGAAGTGGCAGTAGGATTTGAATGTCTCTCCCTTGTCCTAGTTTAGATCTGCTTTCTCCCTTTCTAATGAGATCCATTTATAGAATTAACTGTCATCTATATTGTAAATAAGCAGGTGTTTATTGAAACATAACAAATCATTCCTGCAGTTATAGAGGAAATGAATAAGTAACTATTTACAATTCAATTACTGCATTTGTTTGACCCAAAAGCAAAATAAATTAATTAACTTTGTCTAACCTGGTCTTTTGCCTTGAGACCTTGAGTTCATGTTCATAAAAACATAGTTAAAAAGAATAACTATTCATGCCTAACTTATCCTTCCTAAAAATTATTTCTAATTGTAATGCTAAATATGCAAATTATAATTCAGAATTACATTCACAACTCATGCTGATAACCACAGAAAAGACAGCCACAGGAAATGCAGCATGTCTTGTGTCAGAAGCACAAAGAAATATGAGGACAAAATTTTTTTCAGTTAAACAGAAAGCTTATTTTGGGAATGAAACATTTTAACTGGCCTCCTACAGACTTACTGGAAAGTTCTTATTCTAGAAGTCCTGTCTGTGCATTTTGTGCACTGTTTTCTTGCAAACAGTTTCTGAAATAATGTCTGTCCTTGGTTGTTTTGGCAGATGAAACACTGTCTTTCTGTGGTGATCAAACATCTTATATGAGTATCTGTTTAGGAGAACAAGATCATTTAAGCCTACAGGTAGACCATCTATCTCTTGAAGAACTTAAGAAAAAGGTATTGATCTTTTTTATTATTTACTGTTTCTAATGGCTTTATTCTGCTTTGTTTACAGTTTTTGTATCTCAGAAATGTTGTTTAGGTACAGTTGGGCAGTTCTGAAACGATTAGAAGGAAACATCTCTATGGTGTTTGACCCACCTTTTATGAACTATTTAGTCTTTGTTTCACCACATGGGCTTCAGAATCAGCTGGAAGGTGGGGAGGGGTTGCTGCCAAGGTTTTATGATATTAGACACCTGGAGTCAGGTTTTTGACTCAATTCCATATTTCAGGCATCATATATATCAACTCCAAAGGAAGGTTTTTACATGAAATATCCCACAACGTGTATTTCATGCACCTTGTTTGCCTCATGAGCAGGTGCACAAACCCAGCCTTTCCAATTCTGCAGTCTGAATTTAGCTGGACGTTATATGTCATCATTTGTTTTCATACTAGTTTGGGTGTTCTTCCTTGGATTATTCAGGTAGCTGATCTGCTCCTGATGGTTAAGGAACTACAGTCAACTAATCAAGAACTTAAAGGAAGACAGTCTGGATGTTGTGCAACCCATTGTCAAGGAAAGGAAGCACTGAAAATACTAAACCACAGAGAGGTAGGTTTTCTATTTTGGAGTACTGAGTCTGACTCTCCTATCCAGTATACCTTTTGGAGTCATTTACATCAGTGCAGAAGGAGTGTAAAGCCCTTGGGGCTGAAGTTGCTAATTCCTTTTAATAACTTTTTAAATTAATGATGTAAACAACTTTAACATGTTAGCACAACAGAGAATCAGCTCAATGCAAGCGTTCAGTGATGTGTCAAGTTGATTTTAAGGAAGCAACATACTCATTTAAATATTAATTGAGTCTGTGATCTATTTGTTTTTTCAAATGAAAGGAATGAAAACAGTTAATTTTACAAAGAAAGCAGTATCTTACATAACATTCAGTTATTCTTGAAAGTCTGTTTGCTGTTGCAAATGCTGGGTCTAATTCTCTGAGCTTAGTTTAGATTTCTTCTGCATCTTCAGAACAAGAGGGTTCAATGTAGCCAAAAAAAAAAGAGAATAGCACTTCAGGTCACCTAAACATGTGGCTGTTTGTTCATCTAGAATAGAGAAGTACATGGAGAAGGGGCCAGCACTGTGATAATTTGCTGAGAGGTGCAAGGAAATAATCCTTGCTGGTGTTTCATTCTTTTGCCTGAGTCTGAGACTGTTTTTGGCTGTGGGAAAGAAGAGGTTTCATGGAGAAGCCTTTTGGGTGCTGGTTCCCCATGTATGTTACTGGGTGTGAGTGGTGAAGGACGTTCAGGAGGCTCTGGGAGATTGTAGTGACCCTTCCAGCTTGTTAGAAAATATTTCTTGTAGTATGGCTGTTGTTGTTTGTCTTTATATTCCTTTGTAGTTTTTGCTTTCAGTTCCATTGTTATTTGCAGAACATATTGGCTAGGAAGGAAAAATTGTGAAAAGAATAATGATGGTGCTGGTATTTTTTGTCTGGAATTTCTGAATTAAAAGAGCAAGATTAGGAGTAGTGGGAATTACTTACGTGTGGATTTTTAAGAGTTACTCATTAAAACATTAAAATATGTTTTAAATGAGAAATAGACTTTTAAGGGTGCCATGGTTTTATTGAAATGATGTCTTCACTAACAGGTTTGGATGCAGAGCCTTTCTGAGAGCCTGCACTTGCCATAATTAACATCTTTAGCAATTTGCCCCATCATCCTGCAGAGGGTGCTGTGCCCCCATGGATGCTGCAGTTAATTCCAAAGGCATTCCTGGCCTGTGCTGGGATTATCATGACAGGACACTGTGCTCTCCTGCTTGTCTCGACGTGACAAGTACACACAGGGCTGCTCTCTGAAAGCTGCCTACACGGAATTAGATGTGGAATGACAAAGAGTGAAGCTTGTAAAATATAAATAAGCCACAAAATTGTGGGAAAGGAAATAGAAAGATTAAATACGGATTTTGACCTGTGCAGAATGACAGTAGTACTGTAGAGCTCAAAAGTAAAAGGATCTTTAGTTAAAAATTTTTGGTTTAAAAGTTTTTATCATTTATCTTTTATACCATTTATCAGTTTATCAGGCTTGGCAATAAATGACAACTTGGATTTCGGGTTATGGATTGTGGCAAGTGTGTTTTGTATATTAATAACCACTGTCGAAAAACCCTATGTCTGCTTTCTGTGTGGGTTTTGAGCTAGAATTTGTAGGCAGGTAGTGCTGGGATGACACTAACGTGTTGTAAGAGGAATTTGGACAGACACAGGAGGATGTATCTTTCTCAGGTTCTTAAAATGTTCACATTTTGCTTTTCCTTCCCAAAGCCAGAGCACAAATCAGGTGAATCTGCACGTTGGTGCCTCTGCAGGGTCTGACAGCCCCTAGTCCTGTGTTTCTTGGCTTCATGTTTGTGCTGGGAGGGAGAAGGAGGAGAGGAAAAGGTTGTTTTTGTACTGTCCTCTGAACATCTGCTTTCTTGGAGAGAAGCAGCCTCAGTGATTTCAGCCTTCAGGGCTCGGGGGATCTTTGCAAACCAAGCATATCAGTGGTTCATTTAGGAAAAACATTCTCAAGGTTTTCAGTCTCCAAGGAAATACTTTAAAACAGGCATCTTATTCTTGGTAGACTTATTTTTCTGGCCTTAAGACACCTATTTTCTTTTAATATTTTGTTGCCCATTAGGTTACGTTTCTTGGAGCACAGAAAGTTTCTCTTCAGCCTCTCAGACAGGGCTGCAGGACCAGGCCCAGCCTGCAGTCATTCATTGCAATAGTGTATTTATAACCTGTTGGTCTTATGTAGTATTTTCATTCTAAGAATCCTCACTTATAAAACCAAATACTGGCCTTGGAAAAGCAGGTACTAAAACTGTTGAGTTAGAAAAGGTAGTTGCATTGGATGGATAAGTTACTTGTGCAAATAAGTTTAATTTTAATACACAAATGCAGGGTTTCTCCTTAATATACACGTGGAAGATTAAATTTTGGGGTTTTTTTTATAATAGCTAACATTATTGGACTTTTGACATCCCATGATGACAAGAAGATTTTTTTTGTGGTGCATGCCCTTGCTATATACCACAATCTCATCTGTGTCCTCCTCCAGTTTTCACATTGTCTTTACTTTTTGTTGTCCTAGAAAATACCTGAATAATCTAAACATGACTTGGAAGTGAGTTTTCCACATAGAATTCCAATTGTAAAAGGCAAATATATTAATACACTGCACCACCTGGTTTCTGCCTTTTGAAAGTCATACTTAAAACCATTAGGGTTGCTTAAACTGCAAGGGGTTGGGAGCTAAAAAGGTTTTTCTCATTAATTTCATATGTATATGTATATATATATATGCATACATTCAATGCATGCTCAATTAAAAAATCAAACCCCACACATGCATTCAATTCTCAGTGTTCTTAGGAAGCAGAAATATCTCTGCTCACAGAATCCTTGTTGTCTGCAGTGGGACTGACCTGTGAGCCAGGACAGTCCAGTGTGTGATCCCTTCCAACCCAACCCATTCTATGAATGTATGAACTGCAATGGGGCCTACTGAGTAAGAAAATTCATTGTAAATATGAGATTTTCATATGGGCAGCATTAAACCACCATAGGCAAGGCTGAATTCTGGCCTCAGCTCCAGAGCAAACTGAGTAAAGTAGAGGTGAGCTGGAAGCAGAGTGCAAATATTCCCTGTGCCCTGTGTGTCGGTGAAGCTCAGTGAGTGGTGTCAGTGCTGTCGAGACAGGAGGAGCAGCGTGTGCATCTCCCTTGGTGTGGGATGGAACAGCCACCAAAGCAGAGGGATCCTGCTCCTGCTGTCAGGAACTTGGGTTCTGCTCCCAAAAAAAGCTGACTCCTCTTTGCTCAGCCAATATTAGTGATGAGACATGGCTTGGGTTCTGTGGAAAACAGGGAGTAAAAGATGATTTGGCACCGTTTGCTACAAATGGGCAAATTTAGGCAAGACGCAGCAGATTGTAACCTTCACTGGTACAGTAAATCTAGTGTACAGCAAACCACATGTGCTTAGTTTTAAAAGCATGTCTTTCTTGGATGCTGAAGAAGAGCCTAAATTGTGTAGCAAATGAATATAAATTCTGGAAATTGAAAAAGAAAATAGGCACAATGAGAACGTGACTGAGGATACAGAACTCCTTTGCCACAGGGAGTTGACTGGTTTTTATATGTTTTATAAATTGAGGAGAAAGGGTTAAATAAAAATAAAGGAATGTATAAGATAAAGTTTCATTGTATTTTATATAAGTCATCCCTGGGGTTTATATTAATTTTCTTTGATCTTATTGAAGAAATCTAATTCAGTGTTTGTTACTTTGTATTACAGGCTTTTTTTATTTTTCTTTTAAGACATGTCACTGACTTATTTATGCATGTTTCATATCACAGTATTTTTTTTTGTGCTACATTTTCACATCATTCCATACTTTGTGTAGTGTCTTGAAACAACAGAGGAGCCTGTGATGCAGACTGAAGATGGTGACAGGAAGATGCAGAACAGTCAGTTTTGTGAAAGGGTCAGTCAGGTAAGACTCTACTCAGGGTACATTGTGTTACAGTTCTCTCTTCTCTGCATGCCTTTAAAATCTCTTATTTTCTTAGAACACAAAACATACTTTTCTTGGTATCTGATTTTGCTTTCAACTGATTGTTATCCTAAAGAATTTGTGGAATCTTCTTCCTGTATTTTTCTGCTGGCTTTACAGTCAAAATAGGTTTTATTCAGTAATCCTGAATGGGGCTGACAGAGAGTGCCTTGAAATCGTGTTTCTTTAGATACCACATTGATCTTCTGCCTCCATTGCACTCAGGCCTAAGGTACAAATTGTATGAGACTCACTTGCTGCTGTGATTGAGGAAAAAATGCCATAGATCTTTCTTCAGGTTTGAAACACTTGATGTTTTGGTAATTTGTAGACTACATTTTCATACACACAGGAATCTGCTGTCCTCTTATTCTAACCAATGTAATATAAAGCATCATGGAATCATAAAATAATTTGGATTGCAAGGGACCTTAGAGGATTGTCGAGTGCAGTTAAAGTTGAACCTTTCTGGTTTAAAAATTGTAACATGCTAAAATATGACACAAAATGGGGCACTTTGTTCAGTAATGTTGAAGAGTGATGATGTAATTTGTAATTTCTGTGTTTGTTTACCAGGTATGCCTTCAAGTATCTTTGGATTTTCCTTGTGAGGTGGATAAACAGGTAAGTGATGCATTGTTAAGATTCTCTTGGCTCTTTAATATCATCATCTCTCCCTGCTGATGGAAATTGTATCCAGATGGGCCCAGTCTGAATTCTCATGTGATTGATACTGACTTTGATTGTTTTAATTGGGGCTGAATGACTGCAGAGATCCCAGGTAGAAATTTCCTAGGACACATCTACAGTGTTTTATACAAGAAGTTGGCAGCTTGTAAATACTTCACTTTGCATCCTGTCCCAGCCGTCAGTTGCATCTGGAGATCCCAGGACAGAATTTGTACTGTAAATACAGATGATTCCAAGTTGAACTAATAAAATGTTAGCTGCAGTTTGCAGGCAACATTCCAGAAGTTTCATACCTCTTTACAGATAAAGACCTTCAGGGAAATCTTCTTATTCCTTCCTAAACAACTGATCGCTATGAATTAATCATATGAAATAGATGTTAATTAGTTTTTCTATTAATAAATAGTCAGCGAAATGTCTGTGGGTGCTTCTTAATGCAGATAAAGAGCATCAGGAATTACAAAACCTGATTACAAAAAGATTACAGCCCTGAATTTAATAGAACATTACATACCTGTGTAATAAGACAATGTTTGCAATTTTTTAACAGATAACTCCATCAGGCTATTCAGAGAGTTTCTGCAAAGACAGACATTGTAAGAGTCCAATTAAGCCTCAATTTGAGCATGATACAACTGACAAACACTTGGGCAGAATAGGAATGAGTGAACATGAAACAGAAGAGAACTTGCTCACATCTCTTTTAAGAGAAAATAGAACATCTGTGCTGGAATCTACGTAAGTATGAGGGATGTGCACTGCTTTTGACAGTATTTCTATTTGAGAAGAGAATAAAGTAATTTCGCTAAAGTGAATTTAGATAATGGCACTGTCTAATTTACCTGAGAGATTGGCAAGGCACCTTCAGAGCCATTTTAGTCTATCATGCAATTAAGTAATTAGGAAACATACTATCAGTAGAAATCCTTAAGAAAAACCCATTGCAAGAAAGAAACTCTCCAGAGTTACTGATACAGGGAGCTTTACTGCAGGGACTGCAGGATGGGGTCTAGCAGAGTTAAAGGGCTCAGGTGGTATTTTTCTTTAAAAACCCAGAATATCTGAGAGCACAGGCCAGTGAAGGGTGTTGTGGAAGAGACAACACTTTACTTCTGTAGAAATGATATGTGTAGGGATCTGAGGATGGAGGAGTTGGAGTTACAATGATTTTTACAGGGATAATTTTGAACTGATGTTACTGTGCACTTAGTGCCCTTTGCATTTCACCTGAGCTGCCTGGACAGAGGTTGCTCTCTGTCTGTAGTCCAGGGAGTTGGGGCCCTTTTCCTGCAGTTCACTGATAGGTTACTCCAATACAACCATTTGTAGGACTGTGCTGAGATGAACTGTGTTGTAAGTACTTGGGTCACTTTCAATGCAGGAGAAAATACTTGTGTAAGCCCTGGTGTAACCAATATGTTTGTGCGTGTGTGTGTGTGTGTGTGTGTGTGTGTGTGTTACACATGATTTGATGAATTCCCAGTTGAAATGCTCATTTCCATAAGAAACAGAAATACCAGGCAAAAAATGGCTGTATAGAAAAACCACATGGCCTGACTAATTTCCCCCTATTTCATGGTTACACCACTTAATCTCCTGGTTGAGAACTGAATTAGAGCCTTGGTAGAGATCATTCTTGTTTTCCTTTCCCAGTTCTCTCCACTGTAATATTGTGTACCATATTATATGACTTCTCCAGTGCCTTCCAGTGCTGTTCCTTCACTGGCCATAGTGGTTTCTGGAGAGTGATGGGAATGACTTTGCCTACAGACTGTGCTAAGCAGTGCTGGGAGCACAATATCCCTTGGAGCTGCAAGTCAAATCCTGGTTTCTGTGTTCACCATCCTGCACTTGGCTTTACTCCAGCAATTCTGTATTTCTACATTACTATTTAAAACTCTCCCAACAGGCATAAATGGTCTTAGTTGTCACAGTAGTAGTTAGTGGTGAATAAGGAGGTACCTTTAGAAGATGAACAGATAATATTGTTTTTTTGTTAACTTTACTTAAAAGTCTGCTAATGAGTGATTCCAGCACCATCATGTTTACCACTCTAGCTGTAATTTTTTCTGTGTTCCAGGATAAATGACCAGATTGACGGGTGATGAGCCTGTACTTTGCATAACTGAATTCTCACTAATGACATTAGATGCCAGAGGAAGCCATAAAAAGCCTAGTTAGCTTCTACAATTTCAAATGCTAAACTATACAAATGCAGTTATACAAAATGCTGGTTTATATGTTTAATGGCACAAACAGCTCTCTATTGGACACACAAAATCGTCTGTAGAATTTCAGAGCTCGCTTATGTTTTAATTGCTTCTTATTTGGCTTTAGTTTCTCTTGAACAGTGCTTTCCAAACTGGTGTCCATGAACCACTAGTTATCTCTGGGGCAGTTTGGTGGTCTGTAGTGAGCTGGTTTTGCAGGCTTTTGGCTGCTTTCTCAGTTTCCATCTTCCCTGTTACATCAGAAATACATGAAGGGATGGATTTTCAGAAAAACTCACCATCAGAGGCAGGCACTGGACTTGGATGACCCTTGTGGGTCCCTTCCAGTTCAGGATATTTTATGATTCCATGGTCTAGAGTCTCCTGTGGTTTTGGTAGGAATTAATTTTTGAGGTAGAGAGTAAACCTTTTTGTAAATCCATTCATATTTCTGTGTTATGTAAGCAATTAAATTTCATTACCAGAGGTTTAGTGTCTGTTCATGAATGGGGAGGGGGACAGTAGAGTATATATGACCATAAACAGGAGAAGAGCACTGATGAGATAATTTGTGATATAATCTGAGCTGTGATAAGGTTTCAAAAACTCTGTTTGTTAGTAATTCATTAATGAGTAAAATGGAATCTCCTGGGAATCTCAAATGTGTCACGACACAGCAGAAGAGTTTAGAAGAGTTTCTTAGAAGGTATTTTTGTTTGCTTAAATAAAACTCTAAATTCATAGCTTTTCTTTCCTCTTTCCTGAGTGCAGCAGACAAGAACAAATGAAAATTGTAAATGAACTGTTAGATCATCTGAACACGACAGAGGAAGAATGTTCAAGTCAAGATATAGAGAAAAAGGATGAAAAAGATCTTAAGCAAATGATTATTCAACTAAGAGCTGAACTCAAACATTTCAAGCAGGTCACTAAATTCTTAAAGCAGCAAGTAGAATTGAAATCAACTTTTGATGGGAAAGAGAAGCTTTATCCAGATGCAGTGCCACAGATTAATAAGGATATTCAGTTGTTGAAAGTGGAATTGAAAGATGCAGCTACACAAACAATGACTTTAGAGAGTAATGTCATGAGATTCAAACATGAAGGCAAAAAAGGAGCCTCAGAAGAAAAGTCAAAATATTCAAGATTAAATGCAGAAAGAGAACATCGGCAAGAAAATGTGTATAAGAAGGGTGAACAGCATGAAAGACTTTTTTTTACAAGAACAAATGAAGTAAGTTTATTCTCATTCTGGTACTTAGGGAATAGATGTATAAAAGGGAAAAATATGTTTCATTTCTAATATTAAATCTTGCTTTTGTGTAATTTTTAATATTAGGAAAAGAGATGTAAGCCGAATATAGTTTAGATAATTGTTCTTAATGTTCAGAGCTTTTCATCACATACTTCAGCTTTAGAACACTAATTAATTGAATTTCAATCCTCACCGGGACCAGATACTGGTAAATATTACAGCTTTTGGAAACAGAGTGTGTAGCAGAATGGCCTGACTGTGCTGCCTTGTGGTCCTGCACTGATGTTCACAGCACTGGGAGCTGGTTAAGTGCAGATGGCAAACGTGTTCTAGAAAATTCCAGCCTTGCCGCATGTCTGAGAGCAGGCTGGTGAGGGGGCAGTGCTGGACTTGCACAAACTCCAAGCTTTATTGTAGGCTTCTACTAACATCTTATTGTGTTCTGCTTTTAGGGAAGTGTGGCCAGTAGTGCCCTGTGAAACTGGGGGCAGTTTGTACTGTTGGTTTGGATCCCGAGAGCACAGGATCTGTTCTGTCAGTACAGACAGGAGGAGTTTTCAAGCCTCCTGTCTGCAGGCAGCCTGTGATCCCAAACAGAGAGGTGGGAAAACAGTGTCTGCTAAAGAGTTCCCATGTATTGTTTCAGTGGCAGCGATAGAAGTGAAGTTGAAAACTCTTTGAAGATTTTGGCTCCTGCAGAGCAGACAAAGGAGAGCGTTGCTTTTGATTTTGTGCTCTGCTAAATAGGGAATGTTGTAGCACCTTCTGCAAAGAGTGGTTTCCATGACTTTAGTGATCAAGACATTTATGTGAGGCAGCAATTAGGTACTGTTTATTTTTATTCTGGCTTGTTCCTTTTGGATTTGTTTTTCTGAAGCTGTGGCTGCCCCATCCCTGTAAGTGTCCAAGGCCAGGTTAGACAGAGCTTGGAGCAACCTGGGCTGGTGGAAGGTGTCCCTGCCTACGGCAGGGGTGGAAGGAGATAATTTTTAAGGTCCCTTCCAACCCAGCCCAGTCTGTGATTGTTTCTGCAATTCTCTTTTTTCCCAAGTTCCAGTTTTCCCTGAGTTTCAGTATGTTCCTTTGATTCCTCTCTAGTTTAATCAGTTGCAACCTCACTACAATCCCTGCTTTAAAAGCTTTCTTGTTTGGACTAATGCAGTGTATCTTTAGCTCTGGAATGGCTTTTATAAATATTGTGATGTAGCCAGCTGAACTGGCCTTTGGGTAATCTGGGTCACATATGTGTCTGTGCCACAGCCCTGGGACAGCTGGCAATGGTTCCCTGCTATTAATGCAGTTTACTGAGCAGGAACTTCTGGATTTATATTTCAGCTTGTAAATGATCTTGTATCCATGTATGTACAAAAGGAATTGAGTGTGGCATTAGGAAAATGGAACTTGCTTTTTATTATTTTAAATTGTGTGAAGACCATAATTGCTAAGAAGTGAATGTGGAAAGGTATTTCAGAGTACATTGGGTGGTGAAAGAAATTAGGGGACTCAGGACACTGGTAGAGCAAATTAACGGCAAAAAAATAAACTAAATCTATCTGAACACGCCATTATTGATTTTTATTATTATTACACACAATTTCATAACTCTCATCCACACATAGCATGCTTTTATCTTTTTGGAGATAGCACTATTCTGTGCTGTGTGGCTTAAACAAGGATGTATTTACTTTACGCAGAGTCTCCAAGAGGTGAGAGGGTAAAATGTAGTGACTTAGGAAATTTAACTTTCCCCAGCTCCTGTTGCAGTAGGAACTGGGAATCCTGCAGAAGCAATTTATAGAGTGTATGGGTGAAGAAGCTGGTTTTGTTCACAAAGAATTTCTCTGTGGCAGGATGACTGTCCTCTGTGGCTGATAAAAGGCTGTGTTGATTTTCTCAGTTATGAAAATAGGGCCTCTTTGGTGGAATGAAAAGGAAGAAAGGAAAATAAGCTCAAGAATTTTTTAAAAATGAGGAGGATCCTCAATCTAAAAAGGTTTTAAGGGAAAAAGGTTTTAAGGTTAACTTAAACACTTTAAGTCACTGGGTTGGCAGACATTTATGATATAAATGACAGTGGGGAGTAGCAGTTAGAGAGGTCAGTTTGGATGAAAAACTATTTTTCTGGGGCATAGATGTATTCAGAACTAACTAGTAGACCTGCTGGGTAAAAGCCTTTGCTGGTCACTGCTGGGTTTCCTGTCTTGGGTCCTGAGCAGTCACTGGGAGGCTGTGGATGCATCAGCAGCTGGTATTTACAGAAAATTGTACCAGTAGAATGGGATTTTGCCTCTCTGAATGTTTGTTTTCCATGTAGCCAAGGGTATTGCAAACTTATTTTCAAAACTAATTGGGACAGCTGACTGATGTTACAGGAAAATTTTGATTTTTCCCAGAATGTTTGTTATAGTTCCTATTCTTGACTGTTACACCTGAGCTCCAACTCCCCATTTTTTCCCATGCCTTTTTCAGGCTGACTCTTCTTCCCGGCCCAAGAAGTCCCGTTTGCCTGTGCTCCTGAAATCCTCCAGACCCTTGGGAAATGTGCAGAAATCAGGTTCAGGCCTGCAGCCTCGTGCCAGGGCACCTTGTGAAGGTCTGAAAGCTCGTGAAGTACAAACCAAACCATTTCAGGCACAAACTAATGGAGTTTTATTGGATGAGTCTGGAGCTGAAAACCTTGGAGAAGAGCCTGTCCAGGGAAGCACGTCAGGGAGAGGTAATTAATGAACAGACATGGTGATTGTGCTGCTTGGAATAGTGGCTTAAACCCAGATGATCTTTATATATCTACAATGCTGCTTAACCTTATGAGTTTTTGAGTAGACAAATATGTACAGACCTTCAAAAACACCTTTTTTTTCCTCTTTACCACTAAAATGTAAACCAGCTTTTTATGGAATGGAAAGTGCTGTGTACACATGGCATAAAGTCTCTAATAAAGGACAGATGCAGTGGATGCCCACATGTGCATATATATATATGTCAATGTTTAGGTAAATGAAGAATTTCCTTTATAGATGCCAAGTTTAATGAAAACTGTCTGTAATGGAGACAAGAGATTATAAAAATACTTGATTTGTTCAGGCTGCATAATTAAGTTTTTCCAATAATTCCACTGATCAGTCAAGTGACCCATGTCTGTTTCCAGTGGGGTGGGTTAATCTAAACTCAGTTGTTGACAAAGTATCAGGATCAGCAAAGTATGACAAATTGTAAGGCAGAGAGCAATGGGTATTAGAGAAAGATTTGGTGTGGTAAAACAATAAAAATTCACTTAGCAGTTAGATTAAAAACTGACTAGAGATGTCAAGGATAGGGGAGGGAGTGTCAATATAAGAAATAAGATTCAGTCAAGTGGTGAGTGAGCCACTGTCAGACACAGAGTTTGCAGAGACTTCGTTAATAACGTTATTGTGGTAAAGACAGATAGGGTGCAATTTATTGTAAATACTTAAAGTGATGGGACTGGAGCAATTAATTCTGGTAGGTGCAAAATCCATGGAGAATTCTGAGAAGGGCAGTACTTTTGAATTGAATCCTGAGAGGAATCAGAAGCTGCACTCCTGTAATTTCCTTTCCACAGTGATTTCTTTCCCTTGGGTAACAGTTGTACTGGTAATTCCAAAGCAATGGGAGGTTGCAGAAGGTTAGTTTATGATCAGTGCTCATACTGGAAAAACTGAAGCCTTTTCTTTAAGCTTAACATAAAATATTTTAAAATGCACTAAAAATTGTTGAACTGTTACGTTACAAAGGGGACTTGCAAATGTTTATATTCATTTGTTAGTAGGAGCATTTACAATTTGTTCTTAGTAGTTATAATTAGTTCAACTATTTTAAAAGCACTATTTCATATGACCAATAAAGATTTTCCTGTTCCAGATTGTCAGAGAACCAGGTTGGGATTTGTGAAGTGGGGTTGTTTTTGCTTTTGGTTTTGGTTTGTAGTTTTGTTGGTTGGTTGGGGGGGGGGGGTTTAACTCTCTCCAGTTAATTTGTTTTCCAGTCACTTACTGACTTCTCTTTTACCTTCCCCCACTGTTCTCCAGTTGACTCACTGCTCAAACTGGATAATGGTGAGTTCCAGGTGGAGTTGCAAGGTGTTGGTCCAGGTACAGGGGACAAGAATGGATATGTGATGGACAAAAATCAGCAAAACTATCAAGGTAGAGCATTTATATGACATAGTATAAGAAAAAAGGAAATTTATTTAAAACTCTAGTTTCTTCTGAGTTGTACAAAATGGTAAATTGCTGCAGATAATCATCTCCCTTGCCATTACTTGTGGATTTTAAATCTTGTTTTCTTAGCTAGTATGGATTAATTGCTCCAAGGATCCAAGTGGTCTTTCAGGGTTGTGCTTTCATAATGGCCACAGGGATTTATGAGTCTGGTTTCCAGTAAAAATAATGAGTTGTATGCCTGACTCTGATCTCTGTTGCTAATGTCCTCACTTCTGAACTCTCCTCTGAATTAAATGTTTGTTACTTATGGCTTTTGCATCTAGTTCTGAACTATTGGATTGAAGCAACTGAATGATAGAATTTTGCTTATCTGAATTATTTGAAGGCATTCAATTAGGTTGAAACCTAATGGAATCGTTTAACGAAAATATAAATAGGCTTAATACTGTGTGTTTCATGTTTCTGCCTCATCCATTAGTCTTTTTTTGGGAGGACTTGAATAACCTGATTAACTCTATAGAGTAGAGAGGATATGGCCAAATCTGTGATCCTTTGGTGTGCAGGGTTGTGCTCCATGTGTGGCCACATATGCACAGAGAGCTTATTAGTTCTCCTTTGATTAAAGAGCACTGGTTCATTAAAACTACAGCCAGTGCTCTAATCTGAAATATTTCTTCCTTAAGATCTGGTTTATTTTCTCTGTTTGTTATCTGGAATGTTTGCACTGAATCAGGATTTCAGAGTTCAAGAGTTCACCAGGTATTTGGCTTTTTTGATATTCTTGTCACTGCAGCAACAACTGGTAGAGGAGAAGCTGATGAGTGAAGTGTTGCACAGAGACACAGAACAGTTTGGGTTGGAAGGGACCTTAAAGACCATCCCATTTCAACCCCCTGCCATGGGCAGGGACACCTCCCACTAGCCCAGGTTGCTTCAAGCCCCATCCAACCCAGCCTTGGACACTTCCAGGGATGGGGCAGCCACAGCTTCTCTGAGCACTGTTGATATTCCAGTATCACAGCTTCTCTTTTATTTTGGCTTTGAGGTTATATTTATTTTTATTCTCTTGTGCTTGAACTTGACTTGGGCCTTCATACAGAGCTGCTCCCCCTGAGATCTGTGCTGATTTAGAGCTTGAACCTGGGCATTCAAATTCTCCATGGAAACCAATGTGAAAGTATTAAGACCTCTGAAAGATCAATGAATGACTCCCAAAAGGGAAGTTCTAATTCATAGTGATCTTTTGCAGAACTAATAGAAGGGGAAAATTTAATTTACTGGTAACTAGAAAATAATCATTTTGCTAGCTACTTACACATACAGCCCTCAACATGCACGCAAGTATAAACATGGATTATATATAGGAATATATGACTTTTATTGGGCTGAATCTGGAGTGACTGCATTACTTAGGAATGGCAAAGTCACCTGAGGGATGTGATGTGCATGTCAAATGTGTGCCAGTAAAACCTCTAACACCAAACACTTTAATGGATTTTGTTTAGAGCAACCTTTTAAAAAGAAGTTATTAAAGCCCCATCTTCAAATTTTACTATTTTGTTGATAATCTTTTTAAAATTCCACTGACTGTATGCTCCAATTGGTTTTGTATAGATTTTTGAAGTGAGGAGAAGAAGAATATTTAATTAGGAGCTTTAGGAAGAACCATATAAAGTCAGTCTCCTTTGAAGTCTCAGTGCCTTATGTTTTAGGTTACATCTTTGTGGCTGGAAGGGTCTGGGCTTCACTGGTGTCTGATTCAGGACAGCATATGGCAAAAGGAATTTCCGTTCATTTGTGAAAAGAAAGTGGGTGTATTTTGAGTATTGTTTATTTGAAAGGTGATAAGGGGTTTAATTATTGAATTAATGGACAAATCAAAGAAAAAAGTCAAAAGTCTCAAACTAATGTTGTATAGCTTTTAATTATCTGCATTTTTATTCTGCTATTGTGGAATTAAATGAATTCCTTCTGGTGCTGTTAAGAACAGAATGTCAGATAAAGAAATATTAATATTCACTCACAAGCCTCCTGTTTTTCAGAAATGCAAAATCATCACAGCATTAGCAATGGGAATATCCAGAGTTCATTAAAAGAGATGGATGAAGAGTTTTATCCCATGGAACACGAGGACATTGACTCAGCCACTGCACATTTGGGTTCCCAGTGCCCGCGTTCCTACAAATTGAGTGTAGCAAGTACAGATGCACTTGATGACTGTGAAGCCACAGATGATATAGAAGAACTGAAACAGAGAATTAATAATCTGAAGTCTGAGCTTGAAAAGTACAAAATGTTCCTGTTTCAGTTGCAGAGCTCTGACCATCCTCCCTTCAGTGGTATTCCTGGTGAGGTTGTGAGGGATGCAGCCTTGCCCGTGGGAGGGTTTGGAATTCAAATGCCAGACACAGCTTTGCAAGAAATCAGAACATTCTCTGGTGTCCATCAGCTGGATTATGAGATCCACGCTGAAAATAGGAATTCAGAGTCTTCAAAAGCAACTGATACATGGGCAGCACAAAACCTTAAGGAACTACTGTTGGAAAATGAGGCAGAACTTGAGAAAGAACAAGTTGCAAACATGCGTCTTGATGAAGGGCATTGTCTTCAGAACAAACTGGGAGAAATATCACCATCCAAGTGAGTAAACTTGTGGCTGTTTCAGGTTCTATTTTGTAAACAGCAATAGCAAATTGTAATATGAAGATGATTTTATTTACATAGGAGTGTGTAACAGTAAAGGCTAAATTTCACCCACATTACCATAAATTAACTGAAATGTATTGTTAAGAGATGCCTTCAAGTACAAAACAGTATTTCTCTACAACAGAACTGCTCCTGAAAAGCTCATGTCATCACCTGTGATTACTCTGTGCCACACACCTTTGTCTCTGCCCACACCTCAGGTCCACAGGTCTCTTTGCTGCAAGACGCCCTCTCTTGAGCAGTCACGTCTCAGGTCACCTGTGAGACGGGCTGACCTCTCCAAACAAAGTATCCCAGCTTTGCATCACTCAGGGTTTTTTCAGGTGACAAGTGTAGGAAAATGGAACATCCCATTTAAGACAGAAATGTTTCTGTGGGCAATTGGCTGGCACATTCCTGCTGGCCCTTCTGTTCGTGTGACCAGACTTTATGTGTAAAATAAGACGTTTACGCTCTAGTTCCCCTTTATTTTGCAGTTGAGTGCCATAATGCCTTCCTGTGAAGTATGGGAAGGTGGATATATATAGAAATTAATGAATGAAATGTTATAGCATAAGCTCATAAGCTGGAAAATCATTTATGGGAGGCTGGAAAATATCAGTCTTGTGATAAGACTGGGAGGCAGCATTTTGGCTACTTATGTGCAAATCGCAGACATAGAATGGGAGCTCATTATAGGGAACCTTTTTTAACATCTACCCCACTTTTTTCCCCTTTTAATATTGTTATTGTTCTGAGGGCCTATAGAATGCCAGGAAATGTAACAAAGAAAGGGATTCAGCCTTGTGGCTTTCTTCCAAATGCTTGAGTAGAAATATTTGGAGACACTGAGCAACCACCAACATGGACTATTATATCTCTGAGTCTTACTGTTGTAAAATACAATTGTGTTACGTAGACCATATAAATTTACATACCATGAAAATATACCTCATCCATTTTACAAAGGAAGATCTAACTGTAAATTAAGGAATGAGAAAGTGTGGATCACTGTGAGGTTTTTATGGCCACTGTCTAGGCCAACATCATGAGTCACAAGTGACAGACCCAAAAATGAATTATTTTATATACAAGTGACAATAAAAATTCTATAACAACACAGACATCAGAGATTTTGGTTGATTCCCTGCATATTTTCAGCTCCTCTCTATTTTTCTCTCCACTATGGTATGATTCTGTAGAAAGAGCTCTGCTTGTGGTACAGACAGTGGGATGTCTACATTTGCAAGTGTAAATGCAGTAAATTGAGTTGAAATTTATATCCTGGCTTGTGGATTACAGGAATTTGAACATTACAGTGGCTGTCACGGTCATGTCTCTGGTAATAAGCATGCAGATATGTGCAGAATTTTCAGACTGGGTAAAACCATCACTTCAGAAAGTCCATTATTGTGCTTTTGCAAGGAAATACATAGAATTTCAGGGGGGACAGCTCTGTTCTTCCATAATGAATTAAGGAAAAAACCCACAACATCTAGTCAGGAAAAATATATGTATTCTTAAAAAGTCTTTTAATGTATTCACTCTTATTTATCTTAATTTGGCACCTTTGCTGCCATCCATGCTCTTTCCAAGCAGATCATCGAGTCATTCCCTTAGTTTTGTCCCGTCTTATAAATGAAGCAGTTAAGTGAAGGAGAATAACCCATAAGTTAAGCCCATAAATACCAAACTCAACATCTCTCATTGTGGCTGTAAAAGCATTTTAAAAGCAAATTGAGTCGCATAAAATTATAGTTTAGGAATATAAGTTTAATTCGCTTTTTATTTATGTTTAAATGTCATTTATGGTCAGCAAATTGCTTTACAGATAATTTCATTTTCTCAGATATGATTCATTAGTTCATTCGCAAGCTCGAGAACTCTCCTTCCAATGCCAACAAATCAAAGAGATCCGCTGTGGCTGTGTCACTTACCATCAGCATCTGACAAGTCTGGTTAAAGCCTTCGAGGAGCTGCTTCAAGCCAGTGATGTTGATTATTACGTTGCTGAAGGCTTCCGGGAGCAGCTGAATCAAAGTGTCCTGTTGTTTGAGAAGCTGGAAATGAAATTCCTCTATGGTGAGTAGCAATATTTTGTGCTTATTGTCACATATATTCATGTTCTTGAAATTTACTTTCTGGTGGAACCTTGCTCTTGGTTGCTTTAAAATGGTTTATAGGGAGGACTGTCTTGGAAGGTAAAGTTTTTGTGCTCCAGCAAGAATCACAGATTAATTAGGGTTGGAAGGGCACTCTGGAGATCATCCAGTCCAACCCACAGTCCAGACAGGGTCACTTGGAGCAGGTGACACAGGAAGGTGTCCAGGTGGGTGTGGAATGTCTCTAGAAGGAGACTTCATGCCCTCCCTGGGCAGCTGTTCCAGTGCTCTGCCACCCTCCAGGGAAAGTTCTTCCCCATCTTGAGGGAAACCTGCCTTTTACGTTATGGCCATTACTCCATGACTGGGTATCATTAGTTGTACTCTGTATTGACTCCTACTCTTTGGAGTTTATCTTAACACGAGTATATTTTAACTGTCCAAAATACAGTGGTTATAATTAATTTGAAAAAAGTTTTGTTGCACATAGCTTCAGGATTTCCTGACTGTTGAAGACACATGGGGACATGGGTTAGTGCTGGGCTTGGCAGTGCTGGGGTAGCTGTTGGACTCAGTGGTCTAAGAGGTCTTTTCCAACCTAAATTATCTTATGATTTTCCTAAGGAACCTGCATCTTGCTGCCTGATTATCTGGCTGGTTAGGAAATGCACACTGTCTTTTGTAACAGAGAGCTAAAATACAACCATGTTTGGGAAAACGAGCATCAAAACTGACATTGGTCACCTGAAGGAAGATTATACCCTGTATATTGCCTTCAGTCTGTAGCTTGAAGGAAGTTAGCAGGAAAGTGATGGAAAAAGAATGTTATCACGAGTAATTCAGCAAGAAAAACCTTTTCCTGGTATCTCAAGTGTTGCTTTGCTGACCCAAACAACCAGCAATCCTTCCACAGATGTCAGCTGCAAAACCGACATCTTCAGCAAAACTCTTGAGGCACCTGAAATAGGGACCCTGACCCCACATCCTCCTGGAATTGCCTCTGGAAGATGACTTTGTTCAGCCCCATTCAGGGCCAGCCATACCATGATCTGTGCTCTGCCTTTCATTAAAGATCTCAGCAGCATGTTGCAGTTTTGATTGCTCGTATAAAGCAGCTGTATATGAGAAAAAGGTATTAACAGCCAGTGTGTCATAGCAGGGTAATAAAAGATTGAGTGTATTCAACGATTTCAGTGGCTACAGAGATTCCTTGCATTACAAATGAGAAGTTTGTAGTGAATAAACATTAAATGCCTTTAAGCCAACAGATGGTATCCTATATACTATGAAAAGTCACTGACAACCGAGACAATTCAATATATCTAACACAATGGTGTTGCATTGAATCACACATTAAAATAAAATGATGTTTGTAGGGTTGTAAAGAACATCCAGTGTACTAAGAATTGACTGTAAAGAAGCAGCATAAACAGCCGTCTGTCTCTGCATTTCCATCCTGACCTTCAGTTCATTCCCCTGAAATTTCAGCTGTGCAACTCTTCCCTGCCACTTTTGCTTAATTGCACAAAGATTTTAAAATCTGGGGAGCCAAGGTGACACCATGAAACTCTTATTTCCTTATTCAAATCAGTGTCTGAGCCCCGGTATCTTGCACTGAATTGTGCTTGTGCTCACACAGAATTCCACAGAGAATATTGCAGGCAAAATCCTGTGTGTGCCCCTTTATTAAGAATAACTGATTAACATGACTTTGGGTGGACAAAATTCAAGTGCAATGGAATTGTTTTTATGTAATTTTATTTATGTAATTTTTTACTGAAGCATTTACCCTTAATCCTTTTGCATACAACACAATTATTTCACATCTGTATGCTAACTAAAACACCAAGGCTGTAAAATCTGGCACCTGTGGTCCCTAATAATTTTGTTTTGAGTTCCAAAGCAACAAATTGTTTTGTTGCTCAGCTGTAAATAGCTTTACTCAAGTACAGAATTTGACACTAATACACAGTGTGTTAATATCTGTTGACTTCTCTAATTTCTCATTAATTTACCATTCTGTATTTAAAGAGTAAGATGGAGGGGAAAAATTGTAGTTCTCAGTATGTGTTTTTAATCAACTGTTTTTGCTTTGCAGGAGAATCAATAGGTACAGAAGTTACTATACTTTATGAATTAGCTCAAAGGTAAGAGTGCAACTGAATGTTTGGCAAAAATATGGTTATTTCTTAAGTTGATAAGGATGCTCCATGTTTTGTAGCACAACTTCCACTGTTTTGCTTTCTGGCAGGGCTTTGGTTATTAATATCCATTTTGTTAATAAAATATCCATCGAAAACAAACTAAGGCTTTTTTCCCCACTGCTCATAAAAAAGCTGAGGTACTGAAAGAGAAACATCATGCTACCAGGATTGTTCCTCTGTTGAACAAACAAAACATGTGCCATGATCCAGTGGTGAATGTTCACACATTATCCTGGTTGCCAGGAGGGGCAATGAGCTCCCTGTGTGTCCCTGTGACCTTGGGGCTGGCTCAGGTCACTGAAGGGCAGCACTGCTGAGGTTCATTCTCAAAGCCCCTTTGTGCTGAAGGTGAAGAGAGCAGGTGTTGTTGTGCTGCATATGTTGGTTTTATGCCAGCCTGGGATTCTTTTGTGCTACAGAAACCCTCAGCTGCCTGCTCAAGGCAGCTTGAGGTCCCCTAAACACAAAGGTGAATACCTGGTGCTGGAAAATACAAACCAAGCTGAAGGTCCAGTGATTATTCCTGCTGATTTCTGTGAGCTCTGAATTTCAATCTTGATACAACCTCTGATGTGTAGTGGTTTGTTACGTCCTGTTTCATAAACTCACTTGCTTTACCTGTAAATTTCACACTGTGCCCTCTGTCTGTGCTTCCAAAGTCATAAACCAATGTTTTATATTTGAAACGGTTTTGTTTGGCACAAAAGGGATAATGAGAAGAACGCCTCGATGTACCAGCAGCTGCAGGAGGAGTCCCCTGGACCATCTGCTCTTCAGAGCTTGTCTGACTTTGATTTGTCAGAGAAGTCTCCCCTTGGCTCACCTGAGCACAGGCGTGACCTGGAAGGCCAGCACAGCACAATGCCAAGCAAGTTCCCCCCAGGTAATGTTTTTCCCTCTGAAGATCCGCTGGATATTGGGAAAAGCTGATAAATAACACACAAGGGAATTAATTAAGAAATAATGAAGAATGTTTGTCTGCTTCAGCCTTCCAATTCCTCGCATAATCATTGCAATTCCAATGATAAGGCACACAAAGATGGCAAGGATCTGAAGTGCCTCCTCTTTGAGGCCAAATAAACCAGGATTGTTTGTGTCTTTGTTGTTTTAGGCTCTCGGCTTTTACAGTGCTCCAGACAGTCCTTAAATAGACAAGTTATAGGGGAAAACTAGACAATTGTCAAGAGATTATTACATTGAAAAAGAGAGATTTTCTAATTTTATAAAAGCCAGTGTTGTGTTTCCTTGAGAATTGTTAAGTGCTGCATAATTAATAAGTGGTGTCATGTTTGACCTGGATAGTTTCACTGAGCACAAGTGATGCTTGCAGTTCTTTATCGGCAGCGATGAAAATTTAATGTCTGAGCTGGCACCTACTGCTCAGGGAAAAATATTGCAGAGTAAACCAGGAGCGTGTGACATGGATAAACTGACAAATCAGACAGTGACAGGTAGGACAGATCAGTTCCTGAGGAAAGCTGAAACTTGCAGCCAATGGAAGAAAAATAGTAGAATGGCAAAGCAAGAAGGAAAAGGTACAGTAATGAAACTTGATTCAACAAGATTTATTTATTATGGTATGCATTGTGTAAGTCAAAGTCAAATTTCTGTCTGAGTTACTCTGGGAGCTTCCTATTGTTGTAAGGAAAAATGTGTATGATTGGTGTGCTGAGCCGGAATGTGGAGCTGCATTGCAGAGTTTGAATTCATTTCTCAGTACAGAGAATGTTTAACTAGATAAAACTGTTATCTACTCCAGTTTTGTAGGAAGAAGAAATTTGAAGAGGTTTAAAACTGGAATATTGTTTAAGTTAAAATGCAGAGTAGGAGTTGTCACTGACTGCATGGCTTGAGCACTATACAAAAAAAGACTGTTGTGGAGTCAGATATTTAATATCTGCCATTTTTAACAGCTCTGTATCATCTTTTAATATTAACACCCATTAGATTTGACAGCAGTACATGGTGTAAAAGAATGCAATAATTTGTTCTAAATAAGAAGTGGTCTCCTGCTTTATTTAGAGTTATTAATGGAACATCTGCAAGAAATTAGAATCCTGAGACAACGTTTAGAATACTCCATAAAAACTAATGAGAGACTTAGGAAGCAGCTTGAGAGACAAGTAACAGACAAGGAACTAGATCAAGGTAAGAATTTCTTCTGTGAGAAATTAAATCCACCTTTCCTGATGAAAGCCTGAGGGATCGAATGCTGCTGGAAATGTTTTGTGTGAGTTTTTTAATAACCCCACCCCTTAAAATGATGTGCCTTTCTCTGAGTCCTGCTGCATTTCCTACACTGCCTGTAGAGTGGCATAAACACAGATCTTATATGCCTTTTCCTTGAGTTCAGTGCTGGAAGTGTACCCAGTACTGATGCACAAAGCTTTTATGGGATATACATGCACCACGGAGCCTCAAACCTGCACTTGCACAGATTGCTCAGAGAACAGGATTGCCAGGGAGTTTTATGACATTTGATGGTGCTGTGGTTGAATTTCATACAGAGAATTAAAAGACACTTCTAGTTCTGTTAGCAGCAAACAGCCTGGTTTTTTTCCTGTTTTTCTTTTTGTGCCTTTGGGATATCATTATTTCAATGTTCTCGTGTTTTAGGATGTCCTCTTTCACTTCTCAGTCATGTTCAGCCAGGGACAGTTGCAGGAGAGGAAACCATTTTATCAACATAATTTCAGTATGAATTTTTCACTCTGAATAGATAAGGAGGTGCTTTGCTCTAAATTACCTTGCTGCTATTGATCCAAAGTAGGAATTATGTGGAATTATCTTTCCTGCACCTATCCCGTGTATACCTGGGGTGGTCAGCACAGCAGGACTGCTGGAGGTGCCTTCTGTGGAATTTTCTGACTATTTTAGACTTAGCTTGTGTTTGCACACAGGGACAAAATGCCTGTAAGACAGAGCCTAGGCCAAGCCAGCCTGTCATTGGAGTTGATTAGTGAGATAAATGTGTCCTGGACAAAATGCCGTCATGAGGTTTTAATGAGAAATACCTGACAGCAACTGATGGAAGTTTTGTCACAGGGTTGGTTTTCATTCCAAACTCTAATATAAAGCAGTGGATGAAAAATGCCAGAAATAGGTATACAAATTGGGGGTCAGTGGTCTCTGTTGCTGGTGTTCAGCATCTCTGAAAGCCAAGCTCTGAGGTGTGTTTAAAAGTTTTCACAAGGAGGTAGCCAGTTTTCTCTAGAGATGCTTTGGGAGCACCTTTTGAAGCACCCAATACCTATATTTCCGTACACTTTTCTCACTCTCCTTCCCACATTCTCCCCACAGGACAATTGATTAATATGCAATATTACTCAGACTGGAAGCAGGCAATAAATACAGACATACTTTTCTTTTCCTCAGTTTCACTAATACTGACATTAGATTCATTATATTTTACATCACCCCATGATCCATTTCTGTTGTTGTTTAAATGGAGGCAACCTGCACATGGCAGTTTGCTTTCAGGGATAATTTACAGTGATGGAAAGGTGGATAAAAAGCATCCATTTCATCCATGAAGTATTTACACTGCTGGAAAGGCATTCTGTGCTTGTGAAATAACCACACTGAAACACTTCCAACTCTTTTACAGCTTCATAAAGATTCTGGCAAGGGCATCCATTAATGCAGTGAAAGTATATTTTCTTTATAAACTGTCTTATGCCTTCCATCTGTCTTCTTGTTGCCTTAGCACATCTACCAACGCATGGAGGAGAAATTTGGAAAAGTAAAGGAAAAAAACAACTACCTGTTAGAACAGCTCCTTTTTCTTACTATGTACCTTCACTTCTTCTTGTTTCTCTCTGTACTGAAGATCTCTTTCATGAGATCAGATAAGCCTGTGCTCTCTCCTAATAATGGTGCTCCTTTTTTCCTAGTAGATGAGCTTTCTTTGACTTTCAGTGTAAAAAGAAGTTCCCAGGTGAAGTTGAGGCAGATTCACAAGGGCATGGGGTGATAGAACAAGAGGGAATGGCCTTAAGCTGAAGGATGCTAGGTTTAAATTAGACATTAGGAAGAAATCCTTCCCTGTGAGGGTGGGCAGGCCCTGGCACAGGGTGCCCAGAGAAACTGTGGCTGCCCCATCCCTGGAAGTGTCCAAGGCCAGGTTGGATGGGGCTTGGAGCAACCTGGGCTAGTGGAAGGGGTGCCTGCCCATGGCAGGGGATGGAATGAGATGATCTTTAAGGTCCCTTCCAACTCAAGCCACTCTGTGATTGTAGAATTCAGTATTTTTACTTTTGCCATAATATCCTTAGTTTGTTTTCCTTTAAAACACAAAGCCAAGTTTTAACATACTTAATTGTTGATGAGAGCCTGTTAAATTCATGATATTGGATCGTTTGTTCAACTATTGCATAGATTTATGCTTGTCCAATAAATATTGTATGGCTGTACATACACACATCTGCCCACTATTTTTGTCATGTTATTTTAATATTTAGATTCTCTAAGTATTTAAATGCCTCTGGGCTTCCAGTATTCTATAAATGACTTGAGTGCTGGTAATGACTACATCGTTCCTGTAGAGCAGAGGTTTGCAGTGCAAGTAGAACTAAAATAATTGCTTCAATCATTTAAAATGTTAGGCTTCAAAATAAAATCAAAGGTTTAATTTTGAGTTTCCCAGGTTTCAATGGTTGTTAACGTCAGTTAACATTAAAATAGGGGTTTGTTTGCTTTTTTAACCCATGAGTAACTGTATCTACTCAGACTTCTCTTCAGCTTTCAGTGCCTTTATTTTGCTTTGCCTGGGAATGAATATTTTCTTCCTCTTTGCTGTGATTTTCAATAGTGCCTTTCTTTCAGTCAGTGTTGCCTTTGAAACCTTCAAGGTATGCTTTCTTAGCAGTCACTTTTTCAGCACAAAACAGAATGAAAACTCAAGTGTATTGCAATTGTGGGCCCTGATGCTCCACTTTCCTCTGGTTAGATGGACCTTTGCCTCTGTGGAGAGTGTAATTGATGTCAGCAGGGCTCTGCACAGAAGTAGTAGTCTCAATAGTGGGTCAAATTGCAGGATTGTGTCCCTATTACCACTGGCTCTACATTATCCCTTATTATGTAAGATAACTACTAGTTATATTCTAAAGCCTTTCAGTAGAACTGTGATAGCATAACTTTTCAAATAGGATAAAGCTGGGTGATGGGCAATAAATTAAATTAGAATCAAGATGAGACCATCAAGCCTTGCCACTTCAACTTGAATTGCTTTGTTACAGTCTGAAAGGAAAAAGCCTTTTGAGTTCACATAGCTGCCTCAACTCTTTAACATATAGATAGTAAAATGCCATTAGTGCCAGGCTTCTGGAGCCTTTGAGTCTTTCAGTAGTGACAAGAGGTGCATATCATGGCACACTACGTCCCAGTTAGGTAGTGGGTAAAAGCTTCAATTGGGATTACAATAAAATGAGATTACTCAGAGGAAGTGCAGCACATCAAATTGAATTGAACTGCCAGAGCTGAAAGGCATCCTCCTCATAGATTCAGCTAATTTTTTTGCCAGCTGGTTATTTCTCTATTAACCAAATGGTTGACACTCATGTAGTTATCTCAGGCTTTAAAGCATAGGAGATACTGGATAACCAATCAACTGAAAAATACTTTTAATTCCAGTGGGTCCTGAAGTGTTTTACTGACTATGAGAAAGTTGTAAAGGGCAATAACAATTACTTGACTTGCATTTCAGTGGCAGCACCTTGAGAGTGGCACTTTCAGGCTGTACTGTAACAGTGCACATGGGGGATGAGTAACATAAATACAATAAATTATCAGAATTGATTTGGCTGGAATTTGACTGACTGGATACAGGATTTAACACTTATATTCATATGACTAATGCAGTAAGATCCTCAGAGTCAGATTCATCACCCTTATGTTTCTAAAAGTCAGGTATCTAAACTTGTGCCAGTTACCCAAAGGTTCTTGAGGAGGCACTGGAGATGAGGACAGGGCATCTCACCCACAGAGAGGGGGGAAGGAGATACATGGGGTGAGCTGCTCTCTGGAGGGGCCTGTTTCTCCCCATGGCTCAGTTACCTAAATTTTGGATACACGAATTTGAGAGGGATGAATCTTCATCCCTATGGTCATAAATGGATTCTCAGTTTGTAGTCAGAGGCCAAGACAATGACTCTTGACTGTGTGGTAACAGATCTATTACCAGCCTATTTATGTTACTTCTCCATTAACCCCTGTGGATTAGTTGGTAGAATCCAGTTGTTCTCTCACTAAATACAATGGAGTATAAGCAGAGCAAAACTGAAATGTGTGGTACACCCTCCTAAAGTTACCCTTTCAAATGTCACAAAATATTCCTGTTGGGATATCGGCTGATAGGTAAAGACTGCCAGGGATAATTCTGCAATTTTGGTAATGGTTGCCCAACAATGAGAGGTACTTGTGATGCTCAGGGCTTGGGATTACTTGGCATTAACCTGAGCTGCCTTTTAGCCTGTAGTGATAACCTTCAGAGTATATAGTGGAGAAATAGCTTTCATAACATGTTTTTCTGCAATTTTTTAAATTGTTCTTGTCTGGAAAGTTTAATCTTTAATGACCTAGAGATGACTCATAAATCATCTTTTATGTATATATTTATAGGTTCTGCAAACATTTTTATCCATGGCTCAGAGCAGCATAATTCCCTGACTTCTGAAATACATTTCCTGAGGAAGCAAAATCAAGTTCTGAATGCAATGCTAGCAAAAGGATCCAGAGGTAAAAATGTAAACTGTGCTTTACAGAAGTAGCCTGCAACTCATTCCAGATCAGAAAACAATAGAATACTCACAATTCACTCATTAAACTGATTTAACCATTCTCCCCACCCCTGAAATTCCATGCTCAACCATAAGCATTCAAGCTGGGATTAACAATAATACAGTAGCAGCTGTTATTTTCTGATAGTCTGTGAAAAAGATGATTTAGTTAAAAACCATAGCTTTTAGTGGGTGTTACAGATACTTTGTGTTTCTTCTTGTTTCAGATAAACAAAAGGAAAATGAAAAGTTAAGAGAATCTCTTTCTAAAAAGAATGCAATCATTGAGCATCTTCAGGAGGATCATGAATGCATCAAGAAGGAAAACGATAAGTTGCAAAAACAGATTTGCCAAAAGGAAGATGAAATCAGATACCTGACATGTCAAATTTACAGCAGTCGTAATGAATTAAACAGGTATTGACTCTGTCCACATTTAAACAGTCATTTAGAGAAGAAGATTGTCAATGTGACAAGCACGTGTTTAGCCATAGCCATTAACATTAATGAGGTGCATGGATATTTTCAAAAGGCAGGGGAAGAATTATGGAGGGAAAGAGGAATGGATTTTAGATTTTGAAAAAAAAAAAAAAAAAGAATTTAACTCAGCTGTTTATTGGGACTTAACAGGTTGCAGACAGAAATTAATGTAAAGCAACATCAGATCTCTGAGAGTGAGAAGTTGCTGCAGTCGCTGCGCACTGAGATCAAGGTGTATGAAAAGCTGGAAGAAGCAAGAAGGAAGAGGACAGGTATAAATGCACTATTGGCTCTCCCTTTGCCCTTGCAACCCTTCCATCTGAATGTGACCTTGCCAAAGGACAGTAGGGCTGGGTCACCCTTTCTTTGCTTCTTCTTGTGTCCGCTGGGCAAAGAGAGCTGACAACTTGCTGATCAAATGCTGCTTTTTACTTGGTGTCACTGCAAGGCTGAGATGTGTGAGATGTTGACTACACCCTCCCCAAGTTTCCTTTATCTTTTTAGCTAAGCTAAAAAAAAGAATTGAAGATTTAGTGGCTCAGGCTGGATAAGGTTCATGGGGATCTTAGATATTTACTTGTCATCTAAATACCTGCTGCTGTGTCCTCACAGGTCATGCTTACTCAGATAGCCTGTGCTTTCTCTTGGCTGAAGGTGAGGGTATGGCTTCTCCCTGGGGCTGGGAGAAGTGCTGGCACTGCTTTCTGAATGAGCTGTTTAATAATTTCCCATCCACTTTCCTGTCACTAAAGGTGAGAGGGGGACTGGAGCTCACCTGAGTTTTTCCTACCCCTCATAAGGAAGTTGTGCCACCATGTAGCTGTTGGTGTGCTGAGGTAAAAGGGTGGAATGCTGTTCATGGCTGCATACCCTTTCCAGATCCAGCAAAATTCTTGTAAAAGTTGATTTTTTTCTTCCTGCTACTCTAATATGCCCTGCTGGCACTGGATTTGCTGCCTGGCTGCAGCAGAAGGGCCCTGAGGGCACAAGGCTTTAAGTCAAAGTTGGCTCAGTGTGGAAATGATTCTCCTTGTGGAACTGGTGATGTCACTGGAGAGTAACAGCACCCTCCTCATGCAGCTGAGCCCCTTCCCACTGGCTGGAGAACACCCTGATCAGTTTGCTCTCAGCAGGAAAGAATTGTTTGTGTGCTGATCTCTTTTTATGAAAAAGCAAACACAGCCCTTGCTTTTTTCCAGGTTCATATTTATTGCTCTTGTTGCCAGGTGATCACTACTTTGTTTTTACTTTGTATAAAATTTAACTCCCAATTCTACTTCATCCTTCCTTTGCACTCTGAGGTTACCCATTCCTTTTTCTTTCCCCAGACTGTGCATTACTGAGCTTCAAATTTTGTAAATCCTCTTCATTCTCTTTTTATCACATTTGTTAGCTTTTGGCATGAGATTTAGTAGCTTTTATGGACAAAGTGAAAAATACTTTTCAGCTCTTTAAATCTTTCAAGGTTAGAAGCAATTAAGACGTGCTTTTTTGTTTATCTTAATGCTGTTTGTAGTTAATTCTTAATATGAAGGATAACACTGGCTATAACTTACTTGCTGAGCATTCTAGTGGCTAATACTTTTTAATTGTTAACGATGTTTAAATTTTTTAAAATTGCCTCAGATCCCAGATGTGATGCCTCAGAAGAATTCCGAAAAGATCAGAATAATCCACTTGACTTACATGAACTCTTGACTGAAATACAGAATCTGCGAGTACAGCTGGAAAGGAGCATCGAGACCAACAAGTCCTTGCATGAGAAATTAGAGGAACAGCTTTCAAAAGGAAAGAGAGACGAAGTGGGATCAGTGTCTGCTGTTAATATCAACTGTTTTCTCAAACAAGGATCTCAGCACTGTGCAGGAGTGAATGGTATTGTGCTATTTGTGCTTTTATTGTGCTGTAGGACCTGTGCCTTGTTCCTTAAAGATGCTCTAAAAGCCTTATACAGCATCAACTGCACTCAAATCCCCCTCCTGTTAGAGCTGTTAATGCAAGGGGTGTGGAGTGCACACCTCCAGCTTCCTTTTCATTCAAGGAAAGCATTTGCAGAGTCTCTGGGACAGGAGGATGCCTGCAATAAATTGCCATAAATTTTGCTTACCTCGGGGTTCTATTTTCACTCCAGAGCTCTGTAGTGTTTGCTAAGGGTGAGTTTCTATTACTCAAGTATGATCAATAAGTGCACTAAGTGGGCTCTGGATAAATCAGTTGTCCCCTTCTTGCCCTTGAGGAATATTTTACCTTTGTTTCAATCACTGTTAAGTGATGCTGTTTTAGCAAATGAAGGGAAATGTAATGTTTACACTCAGGGTTAGGTTATTTTTCCAGTATAAATGTACATGGGACACAGAGGGCATGAGAATCTTCTTACTGACTGCTTGAAGTGCTCTGCTTGGTAACAGCTTTCCATACATCCAGCATAAAGCCACATGGACCAGAAATGCTGTCTTTACTCATAGGTGCTTAGGGAATTTGGAAGGTCTGAAGAGGGTATTAGAGAAAATCTTCAGTCTGGTACTGTGGAGAGTGTCATACTTCTTGTAGAGTTAATGAGAAGCTTGCATTTGTTAATTAAAATATGCTCATTAGGATGCATTTTAGGATTTTTTAGTATGATGTGATTTTGAGAGGTATCTAGAACTTTGGATAGATGCTAAAATACAAGAGTAGGTAAATACTGGAAGATGCATGGCATAATACTAGAAAATTAGCTGGTTTTCCCTGTTTCCTGAGTCCAAGTGCAGCATCAGCAATAAAAGGAACAGAAGCAGAGCTAGGAAGTTTTTTTAATGCACATAAACATCTACTGATAGAGTTTGCCTTCTTCCTTTTTATATACAGAAAATCTCTGCAAATGCCCTGCTGCCAGCAGAAACATTTGTGAGCAGCAGAAGCAGAGGAGTGGATGCTGCATTTCATCAGGTAAACCAGGTACATCCAGGTGTGCTTTTAAGTGTGTGTTATGACCCTGAGATTAGCTCAGCTGCCTAATAATGCCAATGTTCTGGGTTCAATCCCTGTATGACACATTCACTTTGAAGATCCCTGTGTGTCCCAACTGGGAATATTCTGTGGTTCTGTAACTATCAGTACCAATACCACAGACTTGCTGCTTAAGAGAAATATAGTGTAAATTAGTTCTACCTGAAAGGATAAAAGAGTGACAGTATTTTTCTGTCCCAGGTACACTCCCAGCCCCTAAGGATGATTCAGACAGTGCTTCCCCCTGCAGCAGCACCTCCTGCTCCAGCACCACGTGCACCCCTCGCCTGGTGCCCGGACATGGCATGTGGGCAGACAAAAACGGGCGCCACGTGCTCGGGCTGATCGAGGACTACGAGGCCCTGAGGAAACAGATCACAGAGGGGCAGCAGGTCCTGGCAGAAATGGACATTTCTCTCAGAGACATCACTGGTACGAAGCTGCAGGAGACTGGAGTAAAGGTAAGCACAGAAAGCTGCTAAATGAGGGTAGATTTATAGAAGAAGAACCAGGTTTATTGTGCAGAAGGCAATGAATAACTCAGGACACCTCAGCCTGGACAGTCCAAGTCTCATCTAGATGCAGGAGGTTATTTGTGATTCTGAGTTAATGAGGCTGTGGATAAATTAGTTAATTCTGGCGCTTTAAGCAATTTTACTTTTACTTGCAACTGGAAATGAGGTAAAACTACTTGCTTTTATATGAAAATTGGTGTTTGTTACACTGGAAATGATAAAAACGCTAAATAAAAGCAACAGCAGAAAACCCCAAGTAAAAGTCTAAAATGCTTTAAAGAGGGCTGCAAGTAGAAGTGTGTAGAAGTAATCTAAGGATAAAAATAATTGAGGTTTTCTTGTAATGAAGGTTTGAGATAAATGCAGGAAAATATGAGACAATTAAAAGAAACGTGATACAGAGCTGATAAAGTTCGCCAGTAAGTTGAATTCAGCCCTTTAGTAGCACCAGCTTGTAACTGTACATTAATGATTGATGTATGCTAATGAGGGTTGTTTCATATTACATTCCTGTTCAGGGAAGCTTTTTAATGTTTTTCCACTTCATGGTATCTGCTGAACATTTTAGCAATATCAGTGGCTAGTCTGGAAACTTTGAATATCTCATTAATGATCAAATATTGTCTTTTAGGACACAGTGTACCATCCTTTCTGCACCCTGTGACAGTGATAGCAAGTCATGGGGCTCTTGCTATGATCTTAAACATAACCAATAAAATGTTTGTGCTGTCTTGAATAATGTCAGTCCTTCTCCTCTAGAATCAGGAGAACTAGTTAGTGTTTATTTCTGCTCACTTTTTCTTATGTAATGTTGTTAATTTCTGGACACAGTTAATGATGGCATATTTTGGGTGGATTGAAATAATAAATTTGCCTACAAGGTTCAATTAAAGAGAAGGGACAGTCTGTACATGTCTGTGGCATCTAATAAAGAACTAAGAAACTTAAGCCCCAACAGGAAAGGCTTGGAACAGGCACTGAAAACAACAGCCAGTAGTAAAAATAATGAAGCACTGGCATGGAGTGTGCTCAGAGACACTTACTGGGGGCAAGTTTAAGAATAGATTATGCCAGTGTTTGAAAAAGTCCATGTAATACTTTCCAGCCTTGGAGTGGGAAAGGAAAACAAGTGACTAATGAAGGTCCTTTTCACCTCTATGATTTTATGATAGTATATAGGTTGTAAAAATCATTCTTGCTCTTCTTCAAAAACCAGAAGATCTTAACTGCAGGGATAAATTTGTGCTACTTATTTTTGCAGTTATAATTAGTGAAGCTATTGAAGGTGCAGTCTTCAACAATTCTGAAATTCTTTTTGTGGTATCACATGTGTGCTCACCCAGGAAAATGATGCCTGAATGACAGTTAAGACTCTCTGAAGTATCATATATTTCCAAATGACCTAGTTAACATACTGATAATGACTGGAAAAGTAATCTCTCTAAGTTTTTAACTTGTTTTGTTGGTGTAAAGATAAAAGCAGTAAGTTTCACAATTTGCAGTTTCCCATCAAGCTTTACATCACTGAATTTTCAGACTACTTAGCAAATGGGATGTTTTATGTGACAGCAGAATTCTGGTTAGATAACAATGCTAAATAAATATTCAGATTATATCCTGCATGGGGCAGGAACTGCAAATGCTTTTCTTTCATTACCCTTCCCCCTTCTGTAGCACCATTGCTTTGGTAATTCATTTGCTCCCCTCACATTCTTTCCTTCGTTTATTTCACATTTATGCAATTTCTTCAATTTGGTTTCTCATCTGTCAGCAGAGGAAAACATTTTATGTGTGTCCTGATAGTTATTTTAGCATTAAATGGAACAGTTTAAAGGGTCTGCTAAGGAACAAACATCTATATTGCTTAAATTGATGTCTGTAATCATTGACTTTCAAATAACATGACACAAAATGCAAATGGAGAAAGAAGAGAGTTGCCAACTGTTACCAAGTGGCAAAGCAAATCTAGTAAATATAATCTATTGTTAATCATGGTTATTGATTAGGATAAATCCCCTCCCTCCCTGAAATTCTCAGATAATGCATAATTCAGCAGCCTTTGTTAACTAACAAATTAGTTTTTATGGCACACAATGGCTCTGTACATTATCTTAAATATGAAATCACACCAACTGGATTAAAGCCATTCATTAAGATTACATTTTCATAATGTTTTAAGTATAAATTATAACATATCTCTATTCCTGTAACACAGGTACCAGACCAGGCCTCACTGCATGGCTTTTCCACAAGTACTCACACAGTGCAGCAGATTTTAGAAGAGGCTGCACGTTTACTGAAGCTTCTCTGGAGGGTTTCCCTTCCCCTGAAAGCTGCACATGGTACTGCTCAGGACACTCAGGTACTGCTGGGTTTCACTGGGCTGTGTTGCATTGGAGGGGTTTTCTGAGCTGTGGTAATGTGTCAGGGGAGATGGACCAGTTACAAACATGTCATTTGGGAAAGCCTTTGGAAAATCCTGAGCCCAGGATGCCCAGTCTCTGGACACATGGATTGAGGCTGAGGCTGAGCGTGTGCTCTCTTCCTGTCCTGACCAGCTGTGCCCAGGTGTTAATTTACAACAGACTTCATATTAAAGGTGTAATCTGTAACCCTGCCACAGGATATTCAGGAAATCCAGGCAGGTGGCAAATGTTCTACTTCCACAAGAAAAGGTTTGGGCTCTCTTGTTATTTGAGCCAAATTCAGTTTGATTATGTGTATGCCAGTAAGAACAGAAACATCAGCAACTTTGATGTAATCTCAGCTACAAAACATTGTTGATGCCAAAGCTGTAAAAGAGAATGCTTTTGTAGAAGTGTGACAAAACCCCAAAACAAGTTTTACAACATTTTCACTAAAAAGGATTGCACTATGCAAATGAATGAAAGTAAACTAAATGAGGGATGAGTTATCTCTACTGTCAGAGTACCACCACTCAGCAATGAAACTGTTTCAAACTCTGGCTTTAAAATAAATCTAAAGTGTTTTCACTCAGGTTTTTGTATATGTTTTTTTAAGGGAAGTGGGACATTCCTCAAAAAACCTCAAACTTCAGGAAAATAAACATTTTATGTAGAATTTCTTAACATTTTTGGTGGTATTTTCTAGCTTCCTTATATAGCATCACAAAAGCAGAAGGAGTTTGCTGTCTGATATATTCACTGATGCTTCAGCTCCATATTTGGAATGTCTTGGCAAGTGTGTGTGCTTCCATTTTTATCCTCCTGTGTGTAATCTGTGTGGACAGCTACGTGTTGGGCTGGATTGCAGTATCTGAACACACCTCACACACACTCACAGGGCTCTCAGTGCCTGGGTGCTGCATCTAAACCTTCATCTAAACCCTGATCTAAACCCTGGCTTGGATCAGTCACTTAAGAAAATCTGACCTTAATGTGTGGGGAGATCTGAGTTCCCAAGATGCACCTAATTAGAGCCTAATAGAATCTTTTCTAGAGTTTCTTATCCAGCATCCTGAGATCTTAAGGGTATTAGATTGCTTCTGATGTCTTAAATCCAGTATATGAAAGAATGTCTCTTGAAGCTTGATTCTGAAAGATACTGAGCATTCACTGCCTTCTCTGCAGCCCCACAGGAGTTGTGAGTAATCAGTTCTGCAGAGCTAAATACTGGGGGCAGATTGCAGAGACATTATTTAACAAGTGGAACAAGACTAAAAATGTAGAAGCTTAAGTTTGCACAAGGATCCAAACTGGTGATACTGACAGATGTAAACCATCCTGTTTTACAAGTCACTAACCATAACTTGGTTGGAACTGGTGAAAACTGAATCTTAATGATGATACTGGCAAATAATTTTGCAATTAAACCATCCTATTCATATGTCTAGTGCTTTTTAGCCATTTGATAAAAGCAGCATCAACTGTTAACACTGGAGGAGAAAACTGGAAGTTCTGAATCTGCAGACAAGACATTTGCTGATCCCATGGCACTGCCCTTCCTTAACTTTCCTAGTTTAGAAACAAAACTAGGCAGGGGTTTCTCTGACTAGCAGAAAAATTATTTGCCCCAAAAGCCAGCCAAGAGTTATAATTGTCTCTTGACAGATGTCATAGAGTCACGTGTCATCAGGGATGTGAATGAGGAAGAACAGGACTTGGTGATCTTTCACTCTTAAGTTGTTCATAGCCTAAGTAAGCTTGAGGGTACTTGTACAAAATTCCCAATGTGTTAGAAAGTATTTTATATGATAGTTTAATATCGTATTTTCTTCTAATTTAGGATGAAGGAATGAAAGCAGAAATATTTCGGTTACGTAAGAAACTGTCTGAGCAAGAGAAGAAGTTGCACAGCACAGTGAAACGCTTGCACTCCACAAACCAGCTGAAGGAAAACATGGAGAAAGTCATCATTGACCAGTGTAAGTGTGTGCTTTATTATTGATTCTTATTTTATTTTTGTAGTCTGTATCTAGGAAAGTATCTGGAAACATGAAAACAAGTGGGGGACAGGCAATAGTGGAGCTGTGTTAAGCCAGGTGTCTGTCTGAAGAGATCCATCTCTGCTGCTTTAGAGTTTAACCACTCACCAGAAGAGCTCTGAATGGATCTCCTCTTCCTTCATGCTCCAGCAATATGTGTATTCTGGGAGGAGGATTTAATTTTCTTCTTTAAAAAAAAATTACAAAATCTATCCTTACCTTTTCTGAGGAGGTGGGGACTGAATGGATCATTAGTCTCTGCTGGAGTGGCACTTGTGTTACCAGTAATTCATCTAGACTGGAAAATGTTCCACACCATACAAGGTTATAAAAATGGCCATAATACTATATGTGACTCAAGTCATTTAAATGCAGTGTAGAGTGATAAATGTTATTTTGCTCCACAGCCTGTAATTTTTCTATCTAAGGTCTATATATCTCCTGCCTGCAGATTCTTGTTGTTTTAAGCATTTATGGGCTCGTTTTTGGTCACTTCTTTCAGAATTGTTGTATTAAACAATGTACAAATTACTTATATGAAATCATAAATTATGTTTTGTTCAAGTTTTAAAGCTAAATAGCTCAGTTTAGGGTTGTCATATAAAAATCAAAGCTATTGTATTATGTCTTTCCAAATAATATCCCTGGGGTAGATTTACTGGTCCAGCTCCAGCGTCATCTGGGACACACTGGGTAATTTCAGAGCTAGGCAGGGTATAAATCAACGGAGATTTTACCCTTTTAGCCAAAATGTTGTCCCTCAGCCCCTCCACCACTGTAGAGCAAACAGCACATCTCCCTGCCCCTAAATTTGCTCCCTCTTTTCAGGGCATTCAGCCTCACCTGAACAAGGGGTTGAGAAACTGAAACCTGCATTTTCTGAAACCTCCGTAATGCAAAGTGCTGCCTGGTGAGCAGCAGCTGTGCCAGCAGTGTCACAGCCTCCAAACTCTCTTCATGGGCTGGATTTAACATTTTTGATTTAGAAAAATCTAGTTTGCCAGGTGAAATGAATTTAGTAGCAGAGCTCTTACGAGCAGAGAGCACTCTGCTACAGGGAAATGCCTGGCTGTGATTTTCTCTAAGTTGCATTGATTATGGGAATTATGGATGTTGAGTTGCCTTTGCCTTAAAGAGCAATTTAATAAATGTTTCTAATTTGCATCTGTACACAAATTCCTGACCAAGCATACAGCAAAACTGGGGGATCATGTGAAGCTGCTGGATTTTATCAGGATGCTTACGCTTGGTTTTGAGATTTCTTCCTTTCCCCTTTTGCTGGTAAGAAAGGGAAAAGCATTGCTTTCATTTCCATAGGTGACCTTGCCTGCCTTCATTCTCCACACATCCTGTTACCTGGCCACTCCACTGAGGATATTCAGGTTCTCTCTGTTATTTAGTTGAACATTCCTCAGCATATTTAGAGGCAGAGACTGGAACATTCTTGTGGCTCAGAGTCTTGTGTGTGTTTTCTCTGGCAAGAGAACTCATTGCTTATAAACCTTGTCTGAACCTCTGAACGTGGAGCAATGTGGTGCCAAATTGAAGTAATCTGCCAAGGGTATAATTATCTCATGACAGCTCTACCCTTGGAGTTGTTGGATTCTTACTGTTGTAATGAAAAATCCTTATTATGGCTAAATTGTTTGTTTTTGAGACTGGAATATTGAATTGGTACTTGTGAGTGGTGTAGTTGAGCAGTTATGGAGCTGACACAGATTAGACACTCACAGATTTAACCTGACAGCTCTAAATACCAGTTTTGTTTAGGAGCATCCCCTCCTCCATTCACAGGTCTCTTGCTTTCCCCACAGAGGCAAAGTAGCTGGATGAGTAGAGAAAACCTGGAAGCCTTCAGAGCAAGCCACTGACATGATTTCTTCATGACACAGAGAGGTTGCTTTGTCCTTGAACTGATGGATGGTCTGGCTGACTTCTCTTGCCATCTGTCCATGCTCCCCCACAACCTCTCCACTGCAAATTTTCTCTCCTCCCTACTAACTGCCCTCCCCAGCCCAAGGAGGCTTTTTAATGGATCAAACTGGAGTCAGATCATGCACCATCTCCCCTGAAAATGAACAGAAAATCTTCCTTTCTGCCTTAGATGGAGGGAACCAGATGCTCAGTGTTGCAGGGGCTGTGCATACCTGGGATGTTACATGTAGTGCTGAGCTATTCCTGTTCCACATGGAATGTTCTTGGTATGGCAGAAAAACTTCAAAAACACTTCCATGAGGATTAGGTTTGAAAAACAGGTTGTGGAATGTAGGCCAGGTATAGGAAATGGCATTCCAGGGGTGGCACTGCCCTGGACCTGCCCTGTGGTCCTGAGGGAATCCTCCTGCTCAGGTGTTGTTTAAGATTTGGTCATAAGACCTGAATACAGGGAATTTAGAAAGACTTGCAGTATTTTTTTTAAATCTCCTCTTTCTTTCCAGTGGTTTTAACCCATGATGTCTTGAAGAAGGCTAGAGGAAACCTGGAAGTAAGTAAAAATGGTGCTTGTTTTTACTTCCTTGGTATATGCTAATCAGAAATCTGCATTGCTGTGTCAGGAGTGTTTTGCAGAATTAGTCTGATTTGCTTTAGGTTTGCTACCTAATCAAGTCTGGGTGACAGCAGTTTAGTATGATAAATAGTCTGCTGTGTTTGATGTCTGAATTAAGAGTTTTATGACTGACCACATAAACAGCTAAACCCTCTCCTTCCCGATGCTTCCCTAGATTAATATTCATGTCTGTCATCACCTTCCAGCAGTTTATTTTCAGGAGATCACAGCCACATAACCTGCCTGATGAACAAGTTCACAAAGACACCCTTCTTTAAAGCTGGAATGTGTGTTAGTAACTGGTAGAGCTTTTATTTTTTAAATACAGGCACAGCAGGCAAAGCTTTTGCAACCAGCTCTTTGCTGGTGCAAGGTATTAAATTACTAGAAGTGTTTAAATAATCACTGCTCAGATATAATTCCTCCCGGAAGGCTCAGACTTTGCTCCCAGAAGGATGTAATACACTTCTTGACTCCTAAATCCCATCCTTCTCCTCACCCCCCTCTGCTCCAAATGACTGTACAATTCCCAACCCCTCTCTGAATTTTCCTTTAACCTTTCCTGTGCATCCCTTCTCCCTCCTCCCCGTCAGTGCCTCCTTCAGCACTTCCCTGTGCAGCTGCTGTGCTGTTGTCTCAGCCCTACCTGAGCTAGAAAGTGATGACATAAAACAGTCTTTCTGCTTACAAAAGTCTTATCACTTTAATTTGAAGATCTGCTGAACACAGAAGCTCCTATTTGCACATCCTTGTGCTGCAGGATGGGGACAAATTGTGAGCATTAAAGTGCTGAACAATAATAGTAATTATTGCTTTTCTAACCAGGTCCCACCAGCTGAGAATCAAAAATCACCTTCCTACACCAGCAAAAAGAGGATTCTCTAAAGGAGAAAGTTCTGCTAACAAAGACTGGTTGTGTGAGTTGTTTGCTTCATGCTGCCTTACTATTTATTGATGTAAAAATATTTGTTCAGCTCTTTTAATGGAATCAGCCTTTGACCAAAAAAAAAAAAAAGA
>VXBX01009855.1:574033-623007 GCA_013400415.1 Scytalopus superciliaris | reverse complement strand
AAAAAAAGGGCAAAAAAAGACTTCTTTTGTTAAATAACTTATTTAACATTTTCTGTAATGTAAAGATGGTTTTTAGTATTTATTACAGAAGCAAGGTACTGCAGATATTGAGGAAAAAAATCCAGATTTTTTTTAAAGTTGGCACATTTGAAATTTTATATTTGTACTTGTCATGTTATAAACCTCTTTGTTGTTATAGTCAAACAGGTCCTGAAAAAGTCAAGAATGTGATCCACCTTCCATTGTTTCTCTACTGCTAAAAGAATGTAGGTTAAAAAAACCCACAAACAGATTCTGCCAGTTGTCATTGTTCTGTAGAAATGTGAAAAATGTTCAATATTTTAAAGCATTTTAACCATCTCTGGAAGATTCTTCTGGAAGCTGCCTGATGCTGGGCTTTCTTACTGTCCTGTTTTAGGAGCTTAGATTGATGCCGTGTCTGAAAATGTTACATAGAATCAGGCAATTAAAATGAAAACCAATCACAAATGTGTTTGTGTTATTTTGTTTAAAACCTCAGACTTTGAGCATTACTGAACAAAGAAACCACATGTTTCCTGAGTGGAACAAAGCAAACTGGGAAAATAGTTTGTGTAACCCTAAAGTGACAATAATATAGCGATTTTTAGTTACAAGGCTGGACTTTGTGATGCAGTTGTGGTTTTATTGAATTGATGTCATGGAATCACAAAATGGTTTGGGTTGGAAGGGACCTTAAAGATCATCTTATCCCACTCCCTGCCATGGGCAGGGCCACCTTCCACTAGCCCAGGTGCCTCCAAGCCCTGTCCAACCTGGCCTTGGACACTTCCAGGGATGGGGCAGCCACAACTTCTCCCCATTCCAGGGCCTTCCCACCCTCACAGGGAAGGATTTTATCCTAATATCCAATCTAACCCTCCTCTCTGGCAGTGGGAAGCCATTCCCCCCTGTTCTGTCACTCCAGGCTCTTGTAAATAGTCTCTCCCCCATTCAGGTACTGGAGGAAGGTCACAATTAGGTCACCCCAAAGCTTCAGGCTGAATATTCCCAATTCCCTCAGCCTTTCCTCATAGGACAGGTCACAGATAATCTGGTCCTTGGCACTGGGGGATGGTCTCTCACCTTCCACATTTTCCCACAGCCGTTGTGCATGTGAGTCTTTTGTTGGAGAAAACCAACCTCAAAGCCCTGCTCTTCCCATGTGCCCCTTTCCCTGGCCCCTGCTGTGACCTGCTTTTCCAGTTCCCAGCATGGGCTGCAGAGGGATTGAGGGGGAGGTCCCAGAGCCTTCCTGGAGGTGTCATGCTCTGAGAAATGTTCCGTGCCTTGGAGATCCCAACCCTCAGCCCGTGCCCGAGTTATCCTGGACCTCCCAGTGTCCGCTCTGGTCCATCCCCGGGGATGGGAAGGCTCAGCCCAACCCGGCGTTGCCTTTCTGTGCCAGGAGGGGGAGCCAAACGCATTCGCCTGGATTCGGGGAAAGATGCCAGGAAAACGGGAAAAGTTAAAAATAAACTTTGCAAATTGGAAAAAAGGGGGGAGGAAAGGGAAAGAGCGTGCAGTGAAACTTGTTCTTCAGTCTCTTCACACATTATTGTCCTCACAGCTCACTAAAAACGTCAAGTTAATTTTACTAAGTAGCTAAATTATAGACACTCAGCTGTAATCAGAATCCGCTATACATTTCAACTTTCAGAATTAATCATCCTACGTTTCTGAGTTATAACACCTGAAGGAAACAGCTGTACAGCTATATATAGCACTCCCATGCCTCTTGGTCTTCTTGCAGCCTTTTTTCCCCCCCATACCATCTGTACTTAAAAATAAATAAATAAGGAGGTTAAATGTTTCCCTTTCCTGAAATGATTCGCCACTTAGTTCTTAATGGTCCCTGCTGTGCCCTCTCCAAGCTCTTCTCCTGACCCTTTTTTCCTTCTGATGGGGTCTGATTTTGCTGCAGGAGGTTCACAGCGAAGCAAACACCTGGGCAGGTCCAGGGGACACAGTCACCACTGAGATTGGGGAGAAAAAAATGTAGTTTTTATCATTATCTCCTTAAAAACAGATGATCCTACGAGATCAAAGTATTTCATCTTAATGAGAAGTGCCTCTTAAACACACACAATTTACTGGGCTGGTTTAAAAATAATTAGGAAAAGACCAAAACAAAAAAAAAACAGAAAAAAGCTCACCAGATAGAGGCTGCAGAAGACAAAGCTTACAGAGTGTTAAACTTTGTTCCCATTAAACAAAATTAAATTTTCCTTTAAAAATAATTATGCAGGAGAAAAATAAGCAGCATAAGCAAATGGAATTAAAGGAGGGGCTCATTTGCTTAGTGAGTTCCTGCCTGTACTTTCATTATAATGTGCAAGGTGATTGGAAACATTGCTGAGGGAGTAGTTCAGGGATGAGCATTCCAGAGGGTGAGGGGAGACCTGCTGTCATTACCTGTGACCTTGAACCTCTCTGCTCATTTCCCAGGCTCACAGGACGTAAACAGGCTGAGGTCTTTTTTCAGAGGCCATCTGAGACTGAGGAGGGAAAAAAAGAAAAGAAAAGGAAATAAAAACAAAGAAATGGAAACAAACAAAAGAAGAGGAAAAAAAAACAAAAGGAAAAAAAAGGAAAAAAGCCAAAGAAAAGGAAAAAAAACAAAGAGAAAGCTTTTCCCTTCTGTTTAGCCCCCCTACAAGATGTGGAGCTCCACAGGAGCACTGAGAAAAGGCAGTATTTGCTGTCCTGGGGGCAGAACCAGCCCGCCCCTCAGCACCCCATCAGGAGGCCACTTGAAGACCCACCTGTATCAAAAGGAACAAGCAGAAATAATATCCAAAACTCACAGGTGGTTGGTCTTATTAAAAATAAATCAATGGTAATGCACTGGGGCGTTTAAAAACAAACCCGCAGCAGATCTTGTGGTATTTTAATCCCCAAAGAAACTGCCAGTTCTGTTTTTGGGACGGAGCAGTGAGGCTTTGTGGGGTGGAGAGGGATGAGGCATCCTGGGGCTCCTCATAGGGGGATTTGGGGAGGGGGCAGAGCCCTCCCTACCAGCTCTATGGGGTCATAGAGCAATTTGGGGAAAGGGCAGAGCCCTTCCCACCAGTCGTGACCTGAAAAGCTGAGCAGAGGGAACGTGCCCTCTTTACATTTCGGGTTTATTTTAAACACTCCTGAACTAGACCGAAAAATCCTGTCATCACTCCCAAATTCCTCAGAAGTGACAGTATGGGAAGAGAAATATAAAAAGTAAGTGGCAACACCCCAGAGTTCTATTGGCATCAAATTCCCGGTGTACAAAGACCCCAAACCTCAGCCCTGACCACCCGCGGACAGCATCTCTTTGATGCCACGGGCACCCAGAGCTTTCCCACCAGGGACCTGGAGGCGGGCCAGGGCTTTGCAAGGTCAAACCACCCCAGTGCCAACCAGCCCAAACTGCTACTGGTGTTAAACCCCAGCACCCACTTTTAAGTGGCTGTTCACGCTGATTTGCCACTTTAACCCTGCGTTTTGCTGCTGGTGGAGGGTGTTGGGAACACTGGGGGTGATAACTCCGGCGCGCCGGGCTCGTCCTCACCGCTGTAACAACTCGGATAAAAGCTGCTCTAATAGCACAAATCCCTTCCTGCCTCCTGGGTTCTCCGGGTCCGTATTTGAGCCTCGCTGGGATGAGCAGCCGCTAGATGGCAAAGGCGGGTTGCGCTGGCAACGCTGCAGCTCCGGGGCAGTGTCGGACCGGGTGTGCACAGCCCAGCACGGACCCTGCCCATCTCCTGCCTGCAGGGAGCTGAAACAACCCCAAACACGCCCTGCCGCATCGGGCCCGGCCTCGTTAGTGTGAGTGACACGAATAAGATGAGATTTGGAGCCTGGGTTATTGCTCAAATGAGGAAAAAAGCCCAGCCAATCCCAGCCTCCAAATGTGCCCTGTGTGGATCGTAGTGATGGAGAAGCCGTGGGCAGTGTTGTCATGGTGAAATTATCAGCAAGTTTGGGGGCTGCCCCTCTGCTTTCCTGGAGGCAAACTCCCCTCTCTGGCTCCTTTCAACAGGTTTGGCTTCCAGAGGAACAAGTGCCCAAGAGAGCCCCAATCCTTTCAGGATGCTGCACCAAACCCCTCAATGCTGCACCAAACCCCTCAATGCTGCCAGAACAGAAGCCCTGGGTGATGGGCCATCCCCCAGGGTGAAGCAAAAGCAATCCAAACTACTCCTAAAATGCCCTTTTCCTCCACCGCAAAGTTTCACCCTGAACCCACAGCTCAGGGCCGGGGTTTCAGGCTGTGCACCGAGCATGGTGCCTGCTCCAGAGGGCAGCGCTCCGGGAATGGGCAGTGGCTGCTCCCTCCCCTGCCAGCCCGCAGGGAATGGCCCGGGTTTAGCAGGGGCAAAGCACACAGCACAGGGAAGGAACGTGGTCACTTACTTTAGCATCTGTTTGCAGAAAAATCCCTTTGCAGGGAGCAGAGGTCGCATCCTCCTGCTCCTCCAGGAGCAGTGGGGGAAGCCAAGGCTGCTCCTGGGCTGGTGACACTGAGAGAACAAAAAAGATTTTAGTGCCCCATTCCCACCTTTCTGTCCCCCTCCTTGCCATTCTCCAACACATAAAATCTGTATTTTGCAGGGCTCACTCCTGTTTCCAGAGAAGCAGCACAAAATCCAGTGTCACAGCAGCTCAGAGCTGCAACACATCCCTGCAAACCGGCACATCAGAAGTGATAAATAAACCAAGTAATCCCTTTCCCTACCTATCTCCATAGGATGTCTCTCCTCTAGTAAGTTCCCAACACCAAATCCAGCCCTCAGACACCTCCACAGGGAGCTCTGGGCTCTCACTGTTATCCAGGAGCCGTGGGACTCACAGTTCCCCCTGCCCCATCCCACCTTCAGACCTGCTGCTCCACACTTGCAGCCACATCATCCTTATCATTAACTTCTGAATTGACCCCCTCGAGAAAAGCTCTGCATGCCTATTTTTTAATGTGTTTATCTTGTCGTTTCTTTAGAAAGATACTTGTTAAAATATTTTTTTCCCCTCCTTCCCCCCAGCCCTGTCGGAGGCATCTACTTGGGTAATTTGTTGAGCGGGTTGCTGGGCCATGCATTATGCATGAGATGCAATCTTGATTTTTGCACTCCACTGTGTGCATTCTGTAACAGGAACGGCATCATGCCCGCACGCAAAATGAACATTAACAGCTCAACAAAAAAAACCAAAAGAAAACGGAAAATGCCCATTTATTTAGAGGAAAACTTAGAAACACCCTCAATTCTTTCAAGCTGTTCTAGCTGGGATTGCTCGGAGCAGTCAGGTTGTTCCTACATAGGCTGTGGTGTTGAGTACCTGGGTTTGGAGCTGCTGTGCTCAGTGTGACACCATCATGGTGTTGCTACCCTGTCCAAGGCCAGGTTGGACAGGGCTTGGAGCAACCTGGGCTAGTGGAAGGTGTCCCTGTCCATGGCAGGGGGTTGGAACAAGATGATCTTTAAGGTTCCTTCCAACCCAAACTATTCTGTGATTCTATGGGAGCCCAAAAGCTTCACTGTGCAGCATCACCAACCCCCTGCAGTGATGGAGCTCAAGTGGCACGTACCTGCTCCTAGGAAGAGGATTACCCTCTCCTTCCCTCCTGGAGGGTGATCCTCTCCAGGATAATCTATGATAAATATATGGATGGATATCCATATATTTACACACACTACATGCACACATAACCATGTACACTTGCATTTTGAGCCCATTCTTTTTTGCAACTAGATACAAATAAAGCCTGTACCAGCCACTCCTGTTCATGTGGTTTGTGCTGCAACAGCTTTCAGAGCACATCACTGGACCAAACATTTTGGGCCAAATCCCAAAGGCCACATTCACCAAGGCTTTGAGCTTTTTCCCCCAGATCTGCCCTTATTAATCCACCTCTACCCCACAACACACCCTCATTTACCTTCTCCCAGAAGGGCTGGATACCCAGCTCCTTGTCCAGGTAGCTGAAAACAGATGGGGACAGGGTAGGAGCTGGTGACACCAGCAGGTGATGTGACTGAGGGTACATGATGCTAAATGTTGTGTCAGAAGCCTTTGGGTTAAATGCATAAAGCAGAACCACACTAAAAAAGGTGCAGAAGGTTCACAGCCCATCAACCCCCCCAGCCCCCTGCCCCGCTGTATTTCATGCTTGGAGGCCATCCAGTGTTTCAGAGCAATAAGATGTGGAGCTCGTTTTCAAGTCCATTTAAAATCCAGCTGTGATACTGATTGATGTCTTTACCAACCTCTGCTGTGGCACAGCCCTTGGCACCTCTGCACTTCCCATGGGCAGGGGGTTCTCCTCCAGCCCTCCCAGGTGGGGTCACAGCCAGCACTGGGCTACACTGGTCAGGGAGAAGGGCAAGACCTCCTCCTCCTCCACCAGCCATGGAACAGCTCACAGGCACAGCAGCTGAAAGCAGCTGGAGAAGAAAACAAAGGACAAGAAACCAGATCTGTTAATCCTAAGAAGAGCATGAGGAGTGGAAAACAATCCCAAAGTGGCCCCTGGAAAGGAATTAAGGGGGGGGAAAAATTGCCAGAGAATGAAAAAGAGGGAAAGAGAGGAGAGGTGGAAAGGAAAAAGGAACAGGATAAAATGGGCACCAAGATGTAAAGCCAATTATTTTTGATTCTTTGGCTTAGGGACTAATTTATTACAGCAGTAAATCATGCTTAGGACAGGTAATGCAGCAGCCAGAGCCTAAACATTATTTAGACAGCATGATCATGATATTAGCACTCAGAAAAGTGGGAAATTTTAAATTTTAGCTGCCTACAGGCCAGTCTCACCCTTTACAATCACCCCTTTGCTCAGCACAAAGAAATACAGCACTTTTGCAGAGCCAGGACCTTCACCTGGAGGCAGAAAGGTTTTGTGGAAAGGCACAGGGTTGGGTTTCCTCATTTTAATATCCCACATCACCCCTGAGCTGGGCTCAGGCTGCAGCCCCCCATTCTCCTCTCCCAACCCCTACCTGGTGCCAGGGATGTGCTCACCCACACATCACCCTGGCAGCTGCTTGGGCACCCACCAGAGCAGAGAGGAAGATGTAAAAATCCCCCCCAAACATCTCTGTGCTGGCTGGTGTGTGTGCCACACACACAGGTGAGGGGGCAGGCAGGGTTAGGGGAGCTTCAGCCGTGATTTCAGCAGGGGAGATTGGTTGGATGAGCAAACCAGGTGAGGCTGAGCCTCTCATCACACCTCCACAGCGTGTCTAGGTTGACAGGGAGAAATCTTTATGCTATATAAAGATGGTGTATATATAGAAAGCAACTTTCTAGGGGTTAGAAGAGGCGAGGTGGTTCCTTACAGACACGGGGAACTGTGGGAGCAGCCCCATCCCTCCTGGCTCAGCGGGAGAAGCTGCTGGAGCAGCAGTTTCTTAAGGTTTCATTCCTATTCCTGGGCTGTACAGGGATCACATCCTGACACTGTGCCTGGCTCTGCACCATGTCCATCCCATGCCCTCCCATCCTGGCTGCAGCCTGACCTGGCCTGAGCATCCCACAGCTCCCACAAAATTCCAAGGCACGGGCAGGCATCCTATTGCTCAGCACAGAACCATGCTGGCCCTCAGGGCAGCAAGTGATGTTGGCAGCCTTGAAAAATGATGTCAGAGATGTGAAAAACCTGCTTTGCCTCCAGTCATGAGAGCAAATTACGTATTTTCCAGCCCCGTGTAATATGAAATTAAATAACTCCATTGAACGCTGGCCTCATTGTGAATGGGAGAGGCAAATTCTCAGCTCCCCCTGAGCACAGTCTGAGCCCATTTGCTCCTGATTTCCCTCCCATGTCACCTACTGTGAAATCCACAATGTGATCCCAAGGATATTTCATGATATTTCACCACATCCCCTCACAGCCCTTCCTGGAGCCCTTCCCTGTGTTTTCCTGCCCTCAAGGCATGAAAAAAACCCAATACCAGTCCTACCTGCAATGCACGCTGGTGTTCTGACAGTATCCTGTTCTACCAGTATCCTGTTTGCCTAAAGCCACGGCAGGATCATTTTTCTGTGGATGGGAATATATTTAAGAAATGTGTTTACTTATGTCCCGTAAAAGCACAATAAACTCATCTCCAGACATTGCATTGAAGAAACACTGTGATTTTAAAAGTTACTTTGTTCAAAAACTCCTCCAGGCAGAAAAGATAATAGAAAACTAGCAAGGCACTGGTGGTTAAGGAGAAAAACAGTACCATGCTGTTATAATTTCACTCCACAGCCTATCCCTAACAGAGCAACACAAGTGTGGGATAATAAGTTAAAATAACTTGGAGAAAGCTATTAATTTATAACAATGGCAAACTGGGGGTGCTGGGGACAGCAGAGGTGTTTTAAAGCACCCTTTGAGTTACAGAGCCCACCAGATGCCACACTGGCACTTGGAAGCCTCAGGTGGTTTGAAATGCAGCACAGATTGTCTCATGTTTGATCTTCTCCCCCCGCCTCGATCCATCCTTGTCAGCAGCTGCCAAGATAACAGGGGACAACACCTGATCGGAGCCTGATTGGGTTTTGTTGGTGTAAAGACACAGATACATATGGTACCAAAAGCTGACATACCTACCTCTTCTGCTGGAAAAATGTGACTTTAAGCAGAAACAGGGCCAACTTCCCGCCCCAAACCAATTTGTCTGATGGAATTCAGCCCGCAGAGCAGCGAGGATATTTGTATTTATGTTTGCTTCAATGCAGGATTACACGGACCCGCTCCTTGATTGGTTTTTGTTACAGCTGATGATAATGCAGAGAGAAGGATCAATAAGAAGTGAGTTGGCCTGGCAACCTCCACAAACTGCAGAACTTGCACTGAGATGTGACACAGGGAAACTGAGAAACATCATGAAAGTTTTATGCAGCCAGAGCAGCTTTGAGATGATCTTCTCTCTGCGGGCCCCCAAGGTCCCTGTGCTGGGCTGGTTTTACCTGCAGGCTCCTCTTCCCAGGAGGGATTTTGCAGCTGTTGATGGAGTGACAGTGACAAACTGCTGGGAGACCCAGCATCATCCTCAGGGAGTCTGACCAGTCACCTCCACACTCTCCTGCATGGAGAGGTGAACCCTGGACCTTCTCTCATGGCAGGGGGGTGGAACGAGATGATCTTTAAGGTCCCTTCCAACCCAAACCATTGTGTGATTCAGTGGTCTAACTGCACGTCCTGCCCTTCAAAGGGCTGTGCCACCCCAAACTGCAGGCAGTGGCCAACCCTAGGCATGGTATGGCCACCACCCTGTGCATGACGTGGCCATTGCCCTTGCCACAGCTCCTCCACCAGAGATGGAGCCTCCAAGACTGCTTGACTTAATATTTCTAGAGAAACCATGCATTTCTCCTCACAGCAAAGAACTCCCACCTTGTGAAAGAGCAAAAGCATATTCCAGCCCGGGGAAAAACAAAGCTTTACAGCTGCTCTGATTACAGGACCAGGACGTGCTGGGCCCAGCATATCCCTAACTTTACATAGTAATGTAGCTGGGGAGCCAAGGACACTGACTTGGCTCCTTTCCCAGGGAGCCCCTCCAGGTCCCCAGGGATCTGTTTCCTGACTGGGGGCAGCAGGATTTGGCTCCAGACCGCACAGTGATACGGTGTCAATTAAAGGTTTTATTAACATGAGCTTGTGTGGCGATTGCACCGCTCACAGGTGCCAATAAACCACTCATACTACACCATTAACTGGTCTATATATGCCACATCACTCTTCTGCAAAATACTTCATAAAGTGTTTTAAATTTTCCTGCCGCCTTTTTTCCCTTGTACCTCTTGGCTATAAAACTAAACTGGGTTTAACAGCCAAGAGCTCAGCTGGACAGAGCTGGCTGGGAGGGGGGGGAGCCACCCCACCATTTCATTGATTCCATGGGCTTAAAAACTTCCTAGCTATGAAAGCATGAAATGAAATAAAATTAAGCAATGGGATCTTCTGTGTAAAATATGCCATCCAAAGAGGTCCCAGAATTTGTCCAGAACTCGATGGTGAATGTTTAGACTCAGGGTTTGGGGCTTTCAACCTCACTGGTTTTACAGAGCAAGGCAGAGCATGCTCTGGAATACTTGAATTTTCAGTCTAAGTAGAAACAGGACAACTCACCTCTAGCAGTGATGGAAATTGTTTACAAAACATCAGGGAAAGAGACCATAAAACCCCTCCAAATTCAGCCCAGTGCCAAGAGCACATGATCCAAGTCACGGCTTCCCAACACTCCTCAATGGGCACTTAATATTGGGAGAAATCTACGTATGCAAAACCCAAACCCCAGCCTAAGGCCAGTCAGAGCAAATCTGGCTTGTTCCTGGGGCCTGATGAAGGAATTAACATTACGAGAAAATACATTCACTATAGTACAAGCTTCTGCCAGGATGGTTTTCTGTTGACATGGGGAAAGATTAGGATGTTGGCACTCCTAAACCTCTAGGAAAAGGGAAACTGCACAGGGATGGCAATGAGGACATACCTTTTTCAAAGATCCAGTTTTAAACCACTTCCTTTTGCTAACCTTGCACTACCACTCCTGGAGTGTTGCTTTAACTGTCTTTTCTTCTTTTTTTTTTCCCCCTTTTCTTTTTTTAATTTTCCTTTTTTCCCTTTTGTCCCTTCAGGAACTGACACAGTTGAGAGAGCAGAGAAATTAAACTGCAGGATTGCCTCCTGCATTGATAGACTCAGATTCTTATTCACACAGAGGCTTATAAAAAGCAAAAAATATTAAAAAAATCACTGGGATCTCTCTTTGCTCAGAAATCTGTATTCCATTAACTCTGGAATAAGGCACAAAGCAAACCAAAAGAAAGAGAAACTCACCCCAGTGGGTGGCTGGAAAACAGAGGCAGAGCCCATTAGCATACTCAGTGTGCACAGCGAACAGAGGGCTTGGGCTCATACAAAGTGATCCTGATGGAAGAAACAGTCAATCCCTCCTCGGAGCTGCAGTAAAAGCCTATGGCCAAGAGAATCTGCATGGATTTGGGAGCAGAGATAAGACAGAGCCAAATTCCAGTGAGCACCCCCTTCATGCAATTGATTAGCTGCTCTGCTCCAAGCTGGAAAACACCAGCACCACACTTGTAAAAATCGGAGTGGAGAGCACCCCGACAGCAAACTGCTGTGCACAGACATCTGGAGGAGAGCTGGGGATGAAGAAAGCAACAATAATCCCATTATCAGCAACAAAAAGTTTGGTTCTGCCCCTCAGAGGGCAAAAAACACAGATCCAGGTCCATCCACACCCGGCAAGATGCCGGCTCTGGGGCTGGAGAGCCCAGGAGGGGCTGCAGGAGCACCCCCGGGCCTGAGCACATGCCTGACAAACCCTGTGCCATGGTAATTACCCACTGTGCTGGCACAGCCCCCGAGAGCTGCCGGGCATCGTGCCCAGCCACGGGCATGTGGCTCTGCAGGGATGGGGAGCTGGGCTGTGGCTCTCCAGCTCCCCAGGACATGGCACCAGCAGCGTGAGAAATCTGCACGGTGCTTCCCAGGGAGGCCTCTGGGCAAAGCTGCCTGGATGCCCCCTCCTCACTGCCTCCAGGAACCAGAGCCCACCACCCCTGGATGCTGAGACTTCCCAGCTGGATGGGCACGATCAGAAAATACAGCGGGGCAGGTGGTGGAGCAGGACAAGTGCATAGCCAGCCTGCCCAAGTGCCTGTGGCACCACAGCCCCCTGTGCCCCCCACATCTCCCCACCTGGCAGCTCCTGTTGGTACAAGCATTGGCACAGGGGAGGACAATGTTTATCTCAGCATTGCCAGGGCTCTGGGCATGGCCAGTGGGGAATCACAGGCTCACCTGCTGCAGTAGCAGATGGGACCCCAAACCACAGCCCCAGTCAGGTCCTGGTCCCCCCACAGCACACCAGTGACCTGTGGGGACCAACCAACACCACCTGCCACACAAATACTCCTTATTTTCTCCATGTGGTGCCCTCAGGTGACAGCATCACCCCTCCCACACCAACACTAATGACAGACTGTCTCCCATGGATTTGTGTCTCAGGGCAAGCTGCAAGATCTCACTGAAGTGTTTCCTGCAGTGGGGACATTCATAAGTGTCTTTCCTACATGGAAACATTGGGATCTAATGAACAGCTGAGAGTGTGAGGCTGCTCTTTCTTCAGCTCAGGCACGAATGTTACACCTTTCTGCAGCCTGGCTCTTCACAAGCATGGATGGGATAACAGGATACATGATGTTTTCAGGCACAGAGCAAAATAAGAAGGCTGCAGCAGCAGTGAGAGGGGAGAATAGGGAGACACAAGGCTGTGAGATAGCAGCATGGGGGACCTTCAATGTCTGTGCTGGATTCTGGTTTTAAATAATTTTAAATCTAAGGCCAGATACCATTTTGCAGCAGTGCCAAGGTGAATTGTTCACAAGCATTAACTGCCCAGAGAATCTGTGGCTGCCCCATCCCTGGAAGTGTTCAAGGCAAGGTGGGAAAGAGCATGGAGCAACCTGGAATGAGGTGATCTGTAAGATCCCTTTCAACTCAAACCATTCTGTGATTAATGAAAACATCTTTGGGACATCTCTGTCAAACTGGGCTGAAATCCAGAAAAGCAATTAAGATGTGTGCACATACATGTAGAGACTGATCACATCACCTGCTTCTGACAACATCTGCCTTTAAAAGATACTTTAAAACAGAATATTCCCCCCAGGTACTGCAGAGCACGCCCTCCCTGTTAACAAGTTCCTTCCGTGGGTAAGGCTCACAGCACTTCCAATGGAGTTCTGCACAGGGATGAATTTCACCAGAAGACAAAGGAGGAAAGAAATACTTTAAATCCCAGAATGGCTCCCTCAGCTCCAGCAGCCCTTGTGGGAGCCCTGTCAGAGACCAGCCAGAAAGTAAGACCATCACAGAAGCCAAATGGCACAGTTTCCAGAGGTCCACACAGGCAGAGGTGATTATGTGGTGCATGCACGGATCCTTCCAGCTGGAGGTATTTTAAACACACAGGAAATAATGTCGGAATCATAGGACCACAATCTTTAAATTATATTCAAAAAAGATGCTCAAAGCATATATCATTGAATTATGAACAGCTTTGGCAGCTTTATTGATGATGTTGAATCTGGTTGACAGATGCATTTACACTGCATAAGCATTTGAGATGCAAGAGTAATTGCTTATTAGTCTTGTTGTGAGGCAAAACACCAGATTGAAATAAATAGGAGCTCATGAACACAGAATTTTGCTGCCTCTTTGATTATTTTTTCAAGCTAACCATCTGCTAAGCATCTGGGATTCTTAGAATCCAAGATCCCTACCCCACACAGGTGGGAATTAAAAAATACAAATAGAAAGAGCTTAGGAACCCAAACAAACTATAATACGAAATTGTCCAAAATGACTAGGGAGGTTCTTTCCCAGCTCGCATACAAATGTAGGGAGTTTGGGTTTTACAGGATGCACAGAGCAAATGCACAACCAGGGGTCTGTGTCCACTTTGTGGTGCTCCTCAACACCTGCCAGAGCCAAAAGATGCTCTGTAGTGCACCCCAAGAACATGAGGGGACTGCAGAGAAACAGCAGATCAAGGTACTCATCACAGGGGTCTTCTCCACAAATGAGACGTAACAGGACAATCCAAGTTCCCTTGAAGTCTCCAGAAAGTCTTGCAGGCATCTCTAGCGCTTTGCCTGCAAAACTTTTGATGACATGGAAGACTTCAGGTTATTTTTCTGACCCTTGCTATTATGCTTCTAAACTTCAATCAAGTTATAAAGGAAACACAAACACAGGAAAGAGGAAAAAGGAAAAAAAAAAAAAAAACCAAACAGAGGAAAGAGAAAAAAACCCAAACCAAACAGAGGAAAGAGAAAAAGAAATGCCAACAGGGAGGGAGAGGCTGTTGTGACCCCTCAGCCCTTTTCCTGGTGGTTCCTCTCCTCTGCCCAGGAGTGCTGGGTGCCCCACACATCATCCATCAGGATGGAGATCCAGCCTTTTACACCCCATCCTTGTCCATGTCAGCTCAGCCACCAGCAGAGGACAAGGACAAACTTCCACCAGGACAAACCCAGGAGCCAGGATGAAGTTTGCTGCACGGTTTATTGCAGCCTGTGGGATGGCAGCTCTGATAAGAACATAAAATTGATATTTGAATTTTCTCCAGCTGCCATTGCACTTGATGCTGAGAACATGAGTTAATAAAAACAGCCAGTTAAATAACTGTCAAACTCAGGCAAACACCCATAAAGCAAATGTTCATTTAAAAAAGCAAATTAGATATGCATTTTTCTCCATGAAAAAGGGCAATTAGAGAAGCTTTATAACTAATATTTGTTTTTGGTTCTAAAATATTAAGAATGTCTCCTAAACACAGAACAGTGAAGGGTTTCAATTAATCTCCTTTGAACACACACATTCAGGTGTTTAAAAAGGAAAAAAGGAAGAAAGAATGATTTGTGCATCATGATCTGTCATCTCCAAAAAGCTGTAAACAGTATCTTAGAGAGCAGAGTTTGTGTGACAAATTTGAGATTAGACGGATTCTGATCTAAAAATTAACTTGCTTATCAGAGAAATAATATTAGAGTAAAATAAATTAGAATGTCTACTGAAGACTCTAAAAGTAATTTTTAAAATTAATTAGAATCAAAAAGATGGATCTCAAAGGATAGGACAACTCTAATTTAGACAGACGGTAATTAATTCCTTATTTCAGAAATTCATTAACAGGCTGTAAGAGCAAATCATTCCTTTGCTGGAGTTAAGCTCCAGAGGGAAAGATTCATCTGGAAAGGGGCTGTGGGAACTCCCTTGCTGATGATGGGCAGGAGAGCAGGGGGAGCCTCATGGGCAGCAGGTCTGGCTAAGGGGGAGTCATAGTGATTTATTTTGGGTGAGCAGGGTTTGGAGCCACAGCTGCTCATGCTCTGGGCTGCCAGCACAGAGGCTTAGACCCTGCAAGGGTTTGTGGGTGGGGGAAATAAATAAACCACAAAGTATTGCTCTTATTGCTGTGAAAAGCAGCACCATGTGCTCCCTCTCACCCTGCCTTGGTTGGGGCAGCAGCTTCCACGTTTTGTCGCACCTTCCCCAAACCCCAACAGAGCAGCACAGACACACCAAGTGTCCCCAAGGCCCTTGTGTGGAGGCAAAACCCTAAAGATTTGGGGAATTTCACCATAAAACTCCATCATGCAGCAACAAGGAACCGAGCTCAGAGTGAGCATTTTTCCATCTCTCTCTGCTCCCACCTCCTGCCAACAAATACATTTCACAGCTCTAAAAAAAAAAAAAACCCAACCAAGCCCCCCATTTCCCAGGGCAATATCCGCAGAGAAAACAAACTCGTGCACCTCGACAGATGAGGTGCACGAGTTCCCATGGCCAATAAATGGATGGTCTGGCAGCCTGGTGTGGTGCCAACCCCCTTGGGGTGATCCCACTCTGCCTCTCCACATCCTTTGGAGAGGCCAAAGTGTCCCTGCCAGCGCACACCCGGCTGGCAGCTGGATCCCTTCGATAACTGGCTCAGCTTGGAGCGTGTCCTCGGAGCTGGAGGGCTCTTCAAGGGGAGGATAAGCAATGCAGGAATCTGCTGCCTGCACCCAACTGGAGAGAAGCCCAAACCTAAATCCTTATCTGAAAAGAGCTGAGTTCTGGATCTGGATCCGAGGAACATCCTGCTGGCCTTCCCATCTGCGAGAGGCTGTCCCAGCCCCTGATCTGAGTGAAGTGGGAGAGAGCCATGAATATGGATTTATTCCATGGGGCTGGGGACTGCCACATGCTGCATGGCAGCAGTGGCCCTGGGCTGTGCTGGCTTCTTGGCCCTGCTGCAACAGAGAGGATTAAGGGGACATTTCTCCAGGGTGCACTGGTGACCCGCGCAGAGGATGGACAGACAGCCCCCAAGCTTTTCATCCGGACACCGGGAAAAGGAGGCAGAAACACAGCAGGATTAGCTAGTGCTGGCTGCAAACCAACCTCTCTGCACCTCAACTCGTGGTCCCCAGGTCCTAAGGGGAGAAGCAGCTTCCAGACGAGGAGGACAGGTCACCTGGCAGCAGGACATCACCATCTGAGACCAAGGAGGAGTCACACAGCAGGATACACAGAGCAAAGGAAGCTTAACACAAGATCCCACATATTGCTCACACTTCCCTGCCACAAGCTTAGGGGCAAGTTCACTCCCCCTCATCACAATGCTTCTAAGCCCAGTTATCTTTCACAGAAACTGCAAAGATAAGTGTTTGCAGATTCTTTTTCCTAAGTCACAAGTCACCCTAAAGCTACTTTGTAGGAAAAGGCAAGTTGCTCTGGGTTGCAAAGCACTCAGCTCTGAGCGCGGCACCCCAGGGGGCTCCGGAAAATAAAGAGAATTAGTTGCTACCTCTGAAAAATTAATTTAAGTGACAGACTGAGAAGCTGCCAAAAGCTAACAAGCATGTGAAAACTGACTTAAAAAAAGAAATTATAGCAGTCTGTCTATTTTTCTTATTGCTACCTTGAAAGTCCCTATTCAAAGTAAAAAAAAAAAAACCACCAAACAACAAACTAAACCATCAACAGCTGATTAAAAAAGGAAAGTAAAATAAAAAGATCTCTTTTCTCCCACAGTTTTTCTCTGAAGTTTCCTGGGATGTTTTAGCTGCAGGCAATCACACTGGCACAGACTGGTGAGGGTGTAAAATTGGTATAAAGCACTAAAGTAAGGAAGTTTCGGGGACAGCTGACACCACCCCATGTGTGCATCACTTGGTGTTTGAAGCAAGGTCTGTGTGCTGGGTAACTCCCTTTCCTTTCTCCCAGGTTAAAAAAAAGTCACATTATCTTCCTCACGAGCCTTGTGTTTGTGTCTTCAGAGAGCCAGACCTGCAGGAATTGCCCTGCACATGGATAAAGTCACTACAGGGAAGGCAGGAGCTGTCCTGAGGGTCAGGTCACAAACCCTGGTGGTGGCTGCTGCTGCAACCTGAGTCCTCTCATGGCTCCTGGGAGCAGAGGAGAACCACAGAACGTGCTTCAGAGCTGGATGGAACAGCAGCTGTGGCCCCTTGGGGGAGGTTTACAAAAGAGCTGAGAGAGGAATTGGATACCTGCTCTGGTTAAGAGGAGCCAGTGCCGGAGGTGTCCACAACATCGTGTGCCACCAACACAGTGCAGGTGCTGTCTGAGGGCAACCCTGTGCCACACCAGCTGCAGCAGAGCCATTTATATCCAAAATATGCTCCCAGCTGCAGAAGGAGTGTATTTTAAATAAGATCTGTGCCCGGGGATTTAATGTCTCAATACATTTGACTTTTAACCTCTGCTGATGCCCACCCAGCCCCTGGGGTATCTCAGCCTCTGGTGCACAGAGCGCTGTCATGACCTGCCATGGCACTCTCCTCTTCTTCCTCCTCCTCCCACCAGCTTTTTCACTCCATTTTCTTCCCAACCAGCACCTGAAGGTGTTGTGGGCAGCTGCCTTTGCAGCTCAGTGAATCAAACTTTCTGCCTGACACTGCACTGTTTTTCTCATTGACTGTGTGACAAATCCTGGAAATTGTTTGGTTTCTGTCATTAGAACCCAAGGATATTAAATTTACATCAACCCAACAACGAGAGCATGGCTAAGGAAATTAAATGCTGCCTCCAGAGAGAGGAGGGAACAGGCATCCATTTGAATGTACAGTGTGGGTCTGGGGTGCTGCTTTTCCTCATCACCATCTCCCAGGCTGGGCACAAACAGCTCCATTTTCCCTGGAGGAGAGACCTGGAGGTCTGGACAGAGCAGGAGGGGGCAGAAGGGATGACGGTGCAGATGCCTCTATCTCAAGTATCTTCCAAGCCTTCATGCCCTGAGATCCAAGTCCCCCAGCCAGCTCCACATCACATCCAGGGTGACCAAAGGCTGGACTCTGCCCATCATTCCCTGTCCTACCACTGTGACTCACTGGCTGGTTCCCCATCCACAGCCTGGGAGGAAACAGCTGTCTAAGCATGGGGAGCTGTAGGTAGGTGGTCCCTCTCTACTGTGGCCATACCAAGAGTCCCCCTGCTCCCTTCACAAATCCCCAGAGAGCTCCTTAGCTGTTTCTTAATCATCAGGAGGCCTCTGCAACTCTGTATTGATACCAGAAAGAATTTCCACTACAGTGTAAGCTCCTTATCTCACCAAAGAACATGCTCAGTGTCTCTTATCCCATTACCAAAGACGAAGAACTTCCATTCTTCCACCTACCAGAAAGATTCGGGGTGGTTTCATTTTGGTGTGCTTACAGCTTTGTTACCCAAATACCTCCCTCCCACCCACCTTTCCCCAATTGTTGATAAACATGAAAATCCATTCCCCTCCTAGCAAGGGGAGCAGGGGATCTTTTATCCTCCCCTGATAAACAGTAATAAGCTTCTTATCCTCTTACCAAAAACCGAGAGCATTGCAAATCCTGTATCAGACACACTAGGGTTAGGGTTGTTTGCATTACGTGAAGGGATTTTGTAAAGTGGCAAATAAAAGGCATATCATTTTGTTCTTTTATCTGAAGCTTCCTTCTAGGAGGGAAGGCTGAGCTGTTTAGAAGTATATTTAATTGGGTATTATTCAGTATCAGGTTGAGGCAAGTTCTCCTGTCTCCCACAAAGAACTTCTGCACTAATTTGTTCCTACTTGTGGATGAAAGGTCATTGTGCTGACTAGGAAGTTAAGTAAACAAAATTAGCATCTGATTTAAGAGACTTCTTATTCCCTCTGGTGTAAATTAGTGTAAAAATTAGCAAGACTTTCTGTTGCTTCTGTTTTCTGCATTTGAAATGCATCGGTTCCCTGAGTTTAATGGTGTGGAGGCTTATTATTTCCTTATTTATGGAAGTACATACAGATGGGTGGTGAGATGGAAAGCACCATCAGTATCAGCAATGAAAGTCATTCAAGGTCAGCAAAAGCAGGACAAAAGAGCTCCCAGCAGCACTGAGACCTGGACACTGAAGGGGTCACAACTCCATAGTCACAGATGGGAAAACATTCTAGAAAAGCAATGTGGGCTTTTTTTGTGAAATTCAGCACCACACAACAACCCAGGGCCAAGCAAACCCACCTTTACTACAGAGGAGACAGGGACCTTCACTCAAAGGTTTGATTTATTTAATTGTTTTAAATTGAAATATAAAACAGCCTCCCAAGTGTTATCACATTTAAATCACTCTGAGAACTTGGTACAGATTAGAAGAAAAACCCAGCCACTGCTTAGAGTTGCAGTAGAAAATCCAAACAAATGCATAGCAGAAGCAGGTTCCTGATAAGTTGCTCATTAAAAACCTTTGAACTTCTTCCAAATCATCTATTATTGACTATTGCTGCCCATTCTAATAAATAACATCTGCAGCCTAAAAGGCTAAAAAGAAACCCCACAAGTGTTTTTTTTGGGAATGGCTCTGGCACAAACCTTTGACTACACCAACACAAATTAGAGCGGGACCTTGGGCTTCCCAGAGCCCCAGAACATCCGTCCCAAGACATTCTCGCTTGGGAAAAAAACCAAGCAATCTCCCCAGGTCAGGATTGGCTGCAGATATTGGCACAAGATGCTGAAAATTTGCTATTTCTGTCCTCCTGCACCTGATGCTCTGCAGAGACCCACTGTGGTCCCATTGCACTCACCCCAGAGAAGGGTTTCCCCTTCAGAGCTGCAGCCCTGTCCAGGGATGATGCTCTGACCCCACCAGAAGCTTCCCCAAGGACAAACATCATGCAGAGGGAGCAAAACCAGCTCCCCCAAACAGCCTTGTTGAGGTGGGGGTTACACTGATCTCTGGTGAGGTCCTACCATAGTGTTTTTAATCTTACATAGTACTAATTTGGATGTTGATTTTCCACTGTGCAGTTCAAACATATTTCCACCTTAATTGGTAAAACTGAGTCCCCAGACCCCAAAGAGAGGTGCAGCATTTGCAACCAAGCTCATCATTTTGAGTCTGCAATTGCTTGTTAAACCAAAAAGATGTGAAACTGAGAGCAATATGTTAAACTTAATAACATGGACATTAATTCCCTGAAGAGTTACAGGATATATCTATTCCACCAGCGAAGTAAAGGTAATGCTCCTCCAGCCCCCAGAAGAGGAAGGCAGGCACTGAAGTAATAGTTTGCATTTCTTACTGACTCAGTTTAAAATGCGAGCAGAAACACTGGTTTTCTAATTAAGAAGAGAGCAGATAATGCAATGACCATGAAGGGCTGGCTCCAGGAGAGGTTTGGGACCTCTCAGATTTGGTTGAGCACACCATGGCAAGACCACTGGTTCCTCACTTCAGAGGGAAGTTGAGAGACAGCTCCATGTGCTGAAATTCCCAATGTTAGAGCTGTCAGAAGTCAGAGAGCTGCTGGCAAACCCTTAGGCCAGAGTGCCCAGGTCTGGTTTGTATGCCACCAGGTCCTTTTGTGTCTTTGCATGACCAATCCTGGACTCCTTCCTTGCTCACAGTTCTTCCAGGAGAACCACACTGTGAGTTATTTCCTCTGATTCCAGAGACAACATTTGGTGGGAATACCAATTTTTCCAATGGGATAAAAATGCCAGGTACCTCAGAGACTTACATAAGTCAATAAACCACCAAGAGGTTCAGGCACCTCTAGTCCCAGCTGACAGCTGAGCAGGGGTTTTGGGAAATAACCTCAATGAAAGGTATTTGCAGTCCTCCCAAACTATCCTCAAAGTACACATTTTCCTGTATGAAGTCTTGCATCCACAGTCATCATACAAATAATTTCAGGTACTGTAATATCCAATATCCAGCTTAAAAAAAACCAAAGAAGTCAACAGATTTGTCTTCTCCCATGGGTAGAGCTGTAATCTCTCAGCTGGCTCTGCTGTCCAGATGATGGTTGGATCTCTCAGCCCTCTCTGATAGGTCTGATCCCACCCCTGAGCCAGGACTTGGTGTTGTAGCCCTTTCCCTCACCATTGTATGGTTCCTTGCAGTTCATCAGCCAAAAGCAGTGCTACAGAGGAGGACAAAAGTTCAAAGCCTGCCACAACAGGGACCTTTTGCAAAAAGGTCAGCAGCCCTTGCCAGGGAGAGACAGTCTGTGACTGCTGTGGCCACAATATCTTACAGAAACAGCAATGAAAACCACAGAGAAAAAGATGAGCAGAAGAGCCATTAAGCATATGTTGGGCACAGGCTCATAAACACATAAACAACAACAATTGCTGGTTAACCACAGGCAAGAACTTTCTACAAGCTGCAGGTACGAGGCACAAATTGACAATAATCAGGTTTAATGGGTTTGCTTTACAGTCTCACTGGTTTGCATGTTTTATTATTTTCTGCAAAATTAACCAGTAAAATAAAGTCTCTCTCTACTTGCTAGTCTGTTGGGGTGGGAGAGTCCCAGATGTTGGAAGAGTCATAGTCAATAGAGATCCCCAGGGACTGGGAATTTTTCTGCTGTTGTAACACTGAGGCCTCAGGCAGAGTCTGAAAAGTGCAATAACAAGGAGTAAACAGATCCAACCCAGAAGTTACAGCTAACAAAAGTTCTCAAGTCCAAGGGAATAAAGTCAAACTTTAATTTCCATTCAGATGGAAAGCCCTTTGCAGTTGCTTTATGAGTATCTGTTGCTAAGCTCTGCCAATGGAGTGCACTTGGAATCTGAAAACAATGACTTGACTTACCTGTTTCCAGGAACCAAGGCCGGGTCTCAGGTAGGTCCTTGCTGAAGGTCAACCCCAATAAACCAGCAATAGTGGAGAGTACCCAAGCAGCCCCTCTATCAGAGCAGAATAACCTTCCCCCCTTTCCCCTTCCAGCTGCTCTGCCCTTTGCTGCCTGATTGCCCCCAGGAACCTCACACAGCAATGTGTGGGGAATTAATTACCTCCCCCTTAAAGACTCCTGATTAACATTTCCATCACATGCTAACGAGACACTTCCTGGCTTCAATCTGCTTTCCTTCATTATGGCTTTCTGGAGACAAACTTTATAAGTTTATGAGAAACATTAAATGCACAATTGTCTAACCACAATTTATAGGTGTCCTGACTCCAGGGTGTTTGTGGAAAGACTGAATATATTACAGTATGAAATCTGGAATGGGTGTCTTAGAGCCCACAGCTGTTTCTCAGGTCACTTTGGAGGTTGCCATCGCCAAAAAAACCAGCAACCAAAACCAGAGCTGGGGGTTGATACACCTGAGCCACCAGAAAATGGAGGGGAGGAAAGTCCACCTCAAAAAACAGCAACTAAACAATAACTCCAGGGCTTCCAACACAGCACAGGGTGATCCATCTACTAATTGTGCCTCTAATGGAGAGAGATTATTGAGGGAAAAAAAATTAGAATTGTTATTTTGGGCAACAGAGTTAAAAATGAGAGAGTAAAATAACAGAGATGCTTGAGTAGTATTTCTAAAGATTGGAATGAAGGTGGACACCTGGAATATTTCTTGCATTTAATGGAAGGGAAAGATTCCAAGGTTGAAGTAAAATGTGTTGAATCCTATGAAGGGCTTTGCACTTGTACTCACTGCAATGTGTATGAGCCCTCACATTCAGCACATACATTCAGCAGCCCAAGTCTCACTCCAATATATAATACAATAAATACACAAGAAGCTTATTGTAATAAATACAACACCACTGCAAATGAAATAGTAATTAGAAGCATAATTCAGACAGATTTTAGTTAATACCTGTTTACTAAGAGGTGCTAATCTCCCAAATAAATGTCCTAAGTATACAGAATGTGCCTCCATGCTCCCAACTTCCCTCTGTCAAAACCCATTCACCCCCTAATTGGAATTTAAAAAATTGCTCTATTCTTTGGAGTGGGTTGGCAAGAGCTATACCAGCTTTTGGAAACTAAATGTTGCCAAGTCGAACAGTTTAGCACCTGGCCTGTGAAAGCTGGTGTGAGCAAAGCAATCCATCCCCCCTGCCCTCCTCCAGCCGGGTTGGGATCCATCACCCCAGCGCTCCCGCTAATGGGAGTTGATATGGCTAAAAAATGCTGACAACTCTATTTCATCCCTCCTTGGCTGATTCCCAGCGTGTGTCCTCTCCCAGCCAGCACATTTGCTCCCTGCAAGGCCAGGGAGCTGGGGGAGGTGCAGGGGGACCTGCAGGCTGGAGGGGACCAGGGGCAGTGTGGCACTAGCCTGGTATGCCTCTTGGGTGGCACAGGGGCTCTGCTGCCCATTCCCTGGATGAAGTGCCAGTGTGCTGAGCTCCTGCTGGGGCTCTGAGGTGGCCCAGCCTTCGTGCCTGAGCTTCATAGTGACTCTGGGAATTATTTACAAATTTGGAGTAACAGGCAGTAGAGGGGAAAATTGTTTATTCATACTAGAGTGGAGCCCAGAGGTCCCAGTGGAGATCGGGGTTCGCCTGCTCCTGTTGCCAAACATGTGCACAGTGTAGGGCTGTGCCTGCTCTGTCCCACACCAACAGGCCAGGCAAGGGCAGGGGACAAGGACAAGGGCATTTTTGCCTCCGTTTGCAGTAGGGGAAGGGAGTCAAGCCTATGAGACTCAGATGCACAGATAGCCTGTGGCAGGGAGGGAAGCAGCTCTTCCAAGTCCCAGCACGGTATTCACACCTCCAAATTATTCAAGTCCTCAGCGCAGCAGTGCTGAGCCAACAGAAATGAGCTGCAGCCTTTGCCTAGGACTTGACCCTTGTTCTCCAGAGAAAAGATTAAAATTAGTAACAAAGGCTCACTCTTACTTCTCCTTTCCATGTGGCTATGGAAGCTGTGGAGCCTTGCCCTGGTTGGAGATGAGCACAGGGAGTGCTGATGGCACCAGAGGAAGGCTGTGCTTGCAGAGGTGCGTCCTTCCCAGTGGGGAGAGAAAAGGAGGCCCTACAGGAGCTCACCTAAGCTCCTGGGTAATGCAGACCCCATGGGGTGATCAGGAAGAAAGTCAATCATTTTTACCTTCCACTCTCAATACCTGAAAGTCCCCCAAGACCCTCAGGTTGGAGGGGGAGCAGGTTGGGCCACAGGGGAAGTCTTCAGACTCACTGGCAGGTGTGCACCAGCAATTCCCACCACTGGAGCTGGACCCGGGAGCGCCTGTCAGCCCCTGATGGAGTAAAAGCACAAACCACCATCAGCTGTGACAGCCCAGGGATCGATCTGGCCCCAAAGAGACACCAGGGGGAAAAGTGCAGAGTGTTTGCCTACATGGACCATAATTCTGCAGCTCCAGGCTGTGCATTCACTGTGCAGTCATTTCTCCCTCCATCACTGGGGTCATGTGCAGTAAGGAGTTTTATCCTGCAGGGCTGCCAGCCTTTTAATCCAGGCCATTCATTTTCTCCTTGGAATTCATCTTCTGGACCAGAACAGTAACTGAGAGCCTGCATTTGTGATAAAGACCATGAGACATAAATATTTTACTCTGGTAATGAGATATTTAGCATTGATATAGAGCTCAGAGCCCAGTGCAATTCCAGCTTTGTTAATTATAATGAACTATTGTAGGGCTTGACTTCATCTGCGCCTTGTAAATCTTGCAATGCTGGTGTGATGTGCTGGTGGCTCCTTTCCAGGATGAGGCTGGAGCTGAGCCTGGTGAATGTTTAATCAGATGTTTGGGCCCACTATAAGAGCAGTCAATGGTGTGAATGGTGTGTGGGTTGTGTGATGCTGCTGCCTGGTTCCCTTCTGGAGGGGAAGGGATGGTCCTGTGCACGGAGCCTGAGCATGACTGTGGGAAATCCATCGTTTCCCTCCCTGTGTTCTCAGGCTGGGACTGAAGCTGCTAACCATGAGAGTTGTCTTCTGCTGCCTGAGCTGCTATGACTAGTAGGAGACCAAGCCAACTTTGCTTATGTAACTTCACCTCTGGAAGAGAATATGGACCTCAGCCACATTTTTACAAGTCCTTTGGACACCTCCTGTCAGCTTCTTGCTCTTCAGGTGGCAATAAAGGGTGAGAGTCTTTTCACTCCTCCCAGAGCCTGGGGTGGACAGCTCTGTCCTCATGCCCTATCTCTGCATCTGACACAGCCCATCTCAGTTTTGGGAAGCTTAAAGCTCATACTCATTGACAGTGTGTAAAAAGTGCAGACATGCTGTGTGTTGATGCAAAAAAACCTGCATTCAAAGCAAAGCTCACCTAAACCCCCCAGATTTAGGCTGACACCAGACTGAGGCTGGGAGGTGAAACATCCCCCTGCACAGAGATGGGACTTACTCCCATATGTTCCTTTCGCTGCCTGCTGAGAAGGAAGGGTCTGGTAAGACACAATCCTTCTTACACTGGATAACACCCCTGATGGGGAGGTGGCTGTTGTAATCCCTTCTCCTTCCTTCCCTAAATGCCTGGGAATACCCACCAACTGTTTTGCTTGTCTCTGTGTCCTTTGGGTGAAACCCCTCTCTTGGTGCTGTGGGGATGTGGGCAGGACCTGCTCTACTGTCCCAGCCAAAAATCCTGCACAGTTTTGTATCCTGAGAAATACTGAGTCTTTAGAGTTATGTTTTAGTGCCCAGAACACGCAGAATCAGACCCTGAAATGTTTCTAGAACATGGGAGGAGAGGAGACCACACTTTTGAGTTTATCTGATGCTGAAAATTCACACACCTCTGCCCAAACAGGCTACAGCCAGTATGGATCAGGCACTGAATAAATCCTGCCTCTGCTGAAGCACCTGGAATTGGAAGATATCAATGGCAGGAACAGCATCAAGTTAAAAATGTGATGGAGTGTGAAGGTGGTGTTGGGAACTGCCATGTGGGAATGGCACAGTTCTGCCTTTATTTAGAATTAGTGGATACTTGAAAAAGTAGCTTAACATTTTGTGAGATGCTAAGCATAAATCTGGATAATAATTCACGCTACACTAGGCTCTTTATAACAGTAGTTTGCTAAAACAAATTGAATTCAAACCTATATTCATTTACTAACTTAATGCTTGACATATCTGTGAATAATTTTTCATAGCCTAAAAAAAATTCTAGGCACTGGCTTAGCTGGAAAAGAGCCAGGAGATCTAAAATTAATGTACATTAAAGCATAAGTGGTACTCTAAGAGCATTTGTTATATGCAACAATAACTGCTTTAAGCCTTTTTTTTTTTTTTTTTAGAGATGATTGTGGGAAGGCTAAAAGAAATTTAGATCTGAAAATCCCGGGGTAGAATGACAAATCAGAGCTTCTTATATTTCAAAGTGATGTTATGTGAATTGGGAGGAGGGAAAGACCCAAGCAGTTTGGCACTTAGAAGATGCAGAGTTATTAATGGAACAACTTAAAGAAAAAGTTTGCCTTTTGCTTCTTAAATAGTTGGTGGGGGTGGAGAGAATGAAACTTCTTTGCTTTTGAAGATGTGTTGAAACAACTCCACTCTCACCCCATCTCTCCCTCACTTGAAAACATGTGACTTCACAAAAAAAAATTCTTCCACTTTTATGCATCACATTCCAAACCTGAAGCGATTCCAGTTTTATTTTCTTTTGAGGGCAACAGGCAAAAAACTGCCAAGTTCTGCAAAAGTGGGGTCTCACTTCCACCCCACAGAAACAGCCGTGGCAGTCCTGGAACAACCAGCCCCGAGAAGGTGTGACATCCATCCTTTTGCTTAGCGAGCAAAAGCGCGGCCCGCGGGGTGCCCTGCTGTGCTGACAGGACCATTTGGAAGGGAACAGGATAATTTATCAGGGCCACCCGGAGCAAGAAGGATGGAAGACACCCAGCAGTACCTCGTTTTATGTTACTGCCTCCTACGAAGACTCATATTTCAGGGAGGCAGAGCACTCCTCACACCATCCAGAGCCTGCCTTACATTTCACCTCTGTGTCATCCCCTCCAATACACATTAATATTAATTTCTTTTCCTCCCCCATCCCAACAATTATTTACTTACAGAGGATTTACTGTGGCACTTCAGCTGAAGGCAATGCGTATAAGCCCCACTCCTGCTGTACAAGAATTAATTTTTAGCATTCTTAATTTATTACCAATTAATTTATTCTAAATTATAGGAGAGACGACCCACTGTAGATAACTGTTTCTTTCTAATGCCTTCCTAGAAAATCTCTCATTAATGAGCCCATTAATTTGATGGTGGCAGGGGCAAATCATCCAGAGAGAACCCTTCAGCTGCAATCTGTGTGTCCCGCCTTGTATTCTTGAGAACATGGCAAGAAGAAAGCTGGGTTTGTTTGCAATAAATGCTGGTATAAAATATGCCTGTATATGTATGTATGCAAATAGCCTGATCTAGCATCATTAAACCTCTTAAGGAAATATGAAGTTTTGAAGCCATTTCCCACTTTAGAGCTCAGGCAATGACTGGAGCATCTGCATTAAATGTTTAATGTTCAGCGGAAGTGCAAATCACCATTTAATTAACTCCTTCCATAAAATATGATAGTTTAGTGAAGTGAACACAGATGAATTATCATTATTCAGGAGGATGCTGAATGCATTGGTGAATACCAGACTTTGCAGAGCTGACAACAGTGGATCAGGAGGTTCCTGGTATCTAAAACAGAGTGAGGTTTTTTTCAAGGGACCGTTTATTATTCATGAAACTGCATTTTCCCACAGCAGTCACTGTTATCGGACTCAGGCATGTGAATGCACAATTAAAAGCAAAATAACTACTGCCAACAGCTGGCAAAAATAACTTCCTTGAGCAACCATTCATTAGCTTCTGAGCTGGAGCCTCTGCAAAGCCACTGTTTGATGCTGAAAATGAGTGTCACTAATGCTCTCATGAGGGGAGGACACTGTCTGTGGAGATCATCTGATACATGTCACTGTGGTGTGATGTGGGACAAGCCATCCTCGTCTTCCCTCCAAAGGGCTCTGCTGCAATCCCTCCAAGAGGGATCAGATGGAGGGGAAAGGCTGGAGGTCACCTCACAGAAAGCTGAGCAGAATTCCCTCCTGGTGCCTGAAAAACATTGGGTTGCTGCATCAGGCGGAACATGAGCTGCAAACTTGGACTCTCTGTGTGGAATCCATGGGATGAACCCTTGGGGTGGTGGTGAGCTGGGATATACAAATGGAAAACAGGAGCCTTGCCACTGGATGCTCTGGTGCTGCCTCTTCTTGCTGTCTCCCATGAGAACTGTCCCAGCCTGTGCTCACAATGGGTCAGAGGTGCCTCCTCCCCTCTGAGCACTGCAAAGACATTGCATTTCTCTTCTGGAAGTGCCCATGTTCCTCCATGATCTCTAAAGCAAAAGGGTGTTCTACAGCCTCGCTGATTTCTTGCTCACAGACTCCAATTTTGTGGAATTCTATTCATCCCCCAAGCCATCTGGAAAGGATTAGCTACTTTGAATGGATTAGTTTTATCTGACTATTGCCATCCACCACTATGCCACTCATCTATGTGCTTCTATAGCCCATGAGATGAGGACAAGTCCATTGAGCAGTCTTAGACATATCTCGTGGTGAGTCACCCCCCTTAAAATACCTTTCCCTTTCTCTGCTGATTATAAATGGAGCCTGGATGCTCATTTTATTTGGAACAGTTATTTATTTTTTTAAAATGCTACTGCTGTACTACACACTGCCAAACAGCCAGGTCAGACAGGGCTGTGTCTGGTCTCTGGGGACTGCAGAACCTTTCCCACAGTATGTCAGTTTATAAGGCAGCACAAACATGAGCTAGTTCAGAGACTGTCCCTGTGGAATAATGATCAAAACAGGGGGAGAAAAAACCTGTGCAAAGATGACCCGAGGCAGTTCTGATTGTTTGAGGAATGAAGAGTAATGAAGCCAAATGTTTCAAAGTTGGAGTTCTCCTATTTTATTTTTACTCTTCCACTACCAATGATCCTACACTTCATCTCTCAGGTTCTGATCTAACAGTGCTTCTGCTTGCTGAAATCTTGTTTTCCCTTTTGATAGATGTTTCCTTGAAACAACCCTTCTCAATATAAAAACACATTCCATTTGAGCAGTCACTGAAACTGCCTTAATGTCTCCACTCTTCGCTTGAAGAAAAACCCCAGCCCAGTGAGGTGCCTCTCAGCTCACAGAGAGGTAAATGCATCTGTGTCAAAACCAGCTTAATTTAATGTCACTTCGGCAATCATTTAGCTCTGGTTGACTGTCAGAAACCATCTCCTTTGCCTTGAGTATTTGCCATTAACTTCCCATCGATAACTTCCTAATCTGGAACAACTCCGTGCTTTTCACCAGCCCCACAGAGGTCCCTTCTCTGGCTCCTGGTGATGCCTCCAAAGTGGGGTCACAGTTGACAGCCTGAGAACTGGGACTGATCTCTCAAGGCATTTTTCATCCTGTTTGCTGCTGACATTCTCACACGTGCACACGTGTTTGTCCCCTGCTTCTTGCTGGAGGAGATGTCACTGAGCTGCCCTGTGCCATCTTTAGCTGGGTTGTTTAACGTGAAGTTAGAGACAGTTCCTACTGCAAAAAGACACATGGGGGTACAAAATTGGGTTTTTTTTCTGTTTGTAAACACGGACAGATAGAAACAGGGTTCTACACCCAGAAAGTAAAGTGTAACAACAAATGGGGGCTGCAGTGCTTAGATGTGAGTGTCCAAGAGAACCCTGGATGAAGTTCCTGAAGGCACACAGGGCACAGGGACAGTTTGTAGAAGGGATTTCTAACCCCCAGCATGCTAAACCAGCTTCCTACTGCCCAGCTCAGCCAGGTGAAAATATCAAAATTCAGCCAAGTGCAAGTCAGGGATATCCTGTCACAGCAAGTCCACACTGACCATGACCACCAGAAGGAAGGGTGTGAATTTCCCACAACTACAGGGGGAACAGCATGTTTTTCAGTCCTCACCTGCTTCAGAGGGGCTCTGAAGATGCCAAAAATGCAACTGCCTGAAGAGAGTGTTTATGCAGGTGGCAGTTTATCAATCGATCATCTCTTTCATCAACAGCTTTTCATTCCTTGTTCCCATCAATAGGGACATCTCTGAAGGTTCGTTCCGATCAGGACAGACTAATTTGTACTAGAAAGTTCAGTGTTTGAAGATCGTATGATTAGGGAAATGTACAAATTCAATTTCTTTCAACCAGATTCAATTCTAATCTAATCAGAGAGATAGAAAACTCCAGTGTAATAATGGCAAAGAAAATGACTTTGTTTCAGGCCATTTAAATGTCCCTTACTGCAAACACTCCAACAGAAGAGGCTGAGTTTAGAGTCAGAGATGGGGTATTTGCTTTGAATTCAACAGCAAATGGGCCATTTTCTGTGTCTAAATTAAGATTCTCTCTTTTTGAGAGAGAGAGACAGACACCATCTAAGTCAAATGAGCATTTGTGACATTTAATAAAGCAATTATATCTAAAGGCTAGGGGCTTGAGATAGAATAGACTGGCTAATGTTGTCTGGGAAAAGTCTCTCAATAAAGGAATGATGTTTCTCTGCAGGCTTCCAATGACCTTGAACACAGTAAAATTGCTAGTGGAGACCATCTTCCATCAGTGCTATTTAAGTCAAAACCAGACCTGAACAAAATCAGGTTGTATTCCCAGGGAGGTGTTTCAAAAGAGCCTAAAGGACTGGGAAGCTTTGCTGTCTCCCAGGCTCTGAAATGCTTTAGTTCTGTTCCAGTGCTTTGTTGGGCCTCAGGTTTGGGCTGAATGGAGCAAGTCTAAGTAGAAGAAATATTTTCCTTTATTTTCTGGCCTATCCTCATGCAAAAAATTTGGCTAATAGGAAACTTGCTGTTTTTATGGGTGACATTGAGGTTTAATTTCAACTTACTTGTTGTATCAGCTGAGGCTTTAGTGACAAGGATCAATTCTTCTACATTCTTTTCCCAGCTACTAAAACCCCTGGCAAACCACAGTGACCCAGCTGTGAGAAGTTCAGTGGTTTTTCTCTGCTCCTCTTGGCCCAGACCAAGCTCCAAAGCTGGGGAACAGCCAGGGAATGAGGGAAGGCCAACTTGCTCAGACAACCGCAAGGACAAAAGGATGGAGGCATTGTGGGATGAGAGTCATGTTGAAGTGTTTAGGTGGCACATGCCACAAGAAAGTGATTCTTAAATGAACCACCCCCCCCTTTTGGCAAGTGGCAGCCAAATTCTAAAGCTGATAAAGGGGGCCAAAAATTTGGACTAATGTCAGAGATTTCATAAAAGCTGCCCCAGATTTATCCTACTGTACTGCAGGGTCCATGCAGGGATGTGTGATCATAAGCAGTAGTAATCAACAACCAAAACTTGGCTGCCAGTCTCCCCACACAAGGTGTTGTGCAAACCCATGGAAATGATGCCCTGGTTTGTAGTAACCTCCCTTTTAACTCAAACTTTGGCAAAAATGGCTTTTTCTGGGTGATCTTGTTGCTTGTTTGATGACCTGTGCTTCAGTCCTGCAAATGCCACCAGCCAGGGGGCACCGTGCTCACCATCAGAGGCTCTGGGGCACCTTCACAATCCTAAACTCATGCCATGAGTCTCCAGTTGTGTGGGATTTTGGGAGCTTCAGTTTGTGATGAAGGAGTAAATGCTGTTTCCACCAAACTGAATCAAAGTTTTCTTCAAAATTACCCTGATTTGGTACCTTTCAATCAGAGGGCAATTTAAATCAATAAATATCACAGTCTTTAAATGACACTAAAAATAATTTCAGAAGAGAAAGTGAACCAGCACCAGAAGTCTTTTAAATTTAATGACTTAGGAATGAAACCGGATAATCCTTGCGTTTGACATAATCATCTATGTTTTATTCAGTTCAATTATTTGTTAATAAACATAGACCTCACTATTGTAATTTAATACTCTCGAATTATAGATTAAGGTAGGGGCTACCTGTTTTTTAAGGCATTAAATGACTGGGGGGTAGTTATAGGGGATTTTACTACCCCAATAATACCATTTTTGGGACAGGTTTTCATAAGCTTCATTTGCATGTTGATTTTTTATAGTAATTATCAGTAAAAGGTCAAATATTTGCTTTATCTATATAATTCAATTTTAGAAATGCCTTTGGGATTCAAATTAACTCCCTTGTAATATCTTCATTGAAAAAGAAGATTAATTATGCTTACAAGAAACCTAATTTGGCTTATCAGACCTTTAATGTTACAGGGATCGTTAATGCATTTAAATTTAGGATTAGTAGAGTGATCTGGTTCCATTATTTTGGTGACTTTAATATTTGTCATTATTTTTATGCATACAGCTTCTTTTCCCTAAAGTGAAATTATAATGTCTATTATAAAGGAAATAAACATTATATATTGACCTTAGTAATTATGCTTCTGCTTTTTAAGAGTGCATTAAAAGATGTATTTGTGACTTCCATATAAATTCAGCATTTGTACATTAAATGGGCTCTGGAATGATAACACTGCCAGATTCATCCTTGGAGGAGGATTTGGGAGTGCCAGCAGGAGGATTCATGGCACTGCTGCCACAGGGACCCCCAGAAGGAAGAACTGAGCTCCAGCCCCACCTCGCCCATCCTTCCCCATCACCTGCATCCCGTGCATGAGCTGCTGCCCACCCAGCACTGGGGCCTCTGGGGGATGTTCCCTCTTCAGTTCATGGAATCACAGAGTGGTCTGAGTTGGAAGAGACCGTAAAGACCATCTCATGCCACCCCCTGCCATGGGCAGGGACACTTTCCACTACCCCATGTTGCTCCAAGCCCCATCCAACCTGGCCTTGGACACTCCCAGGGATGGGGCAGCCACAGCTTCTCTGGGCAACCTGTGCCAGGGCCTGCCCACCCTCCCAGGGAGGGATTTCTTCCTAATATCTAATCTAAGCCCACTCTCTTCCATTTTGCAGCCACTGACTCATGTCCTGTCACTACACAGACTTTGTCTAGTGCAGAATCAGAGACCTAGGGAGTGTTTTTGAGAATATTGCCTGCAGGCCTGGGTTCATCCCACCTGCTGAAAAATGCCACAGAACCCCCTCATTTCCTCCACTGATTTTTGGTCCCTCCAGCACACTGAGTGTGCAGCCCATAGACCTGATTTTGTGAGTGGCTGCAGGGGTTAACTTTGCTGCCTGCACAAAGGCAAGCTGGGAGTGCTCCAAAGCAGGTACTGCTGTATAAACCTGTAACTGTAGTAATAAACACATATCAGTGCTCTTCCACTTGTCTTCTTTCTGCCTTAGCTTTGCTGTGGTTGTTGGTATGGGATACAATTTTTCACGCCATGCTGATTGTCAGGATTTTGGGTTATTTACACCAGGCTAATTGCTGTGGTATAGCAGTGTTCATGCTAAGCTAATCACCATGGTATTGGATTATTTATACTGAGCTCACTGCTGTGGTATTGGGTTATTTATGTTGAGCTTATTGCTCGGGTATTGTGTTATTCATGCCATGCTCGTAGCTGTGGTATTGGGTTATTTATCTTGTGCTTATCCCTGTGATATCTGATTAAACTGATTAAACCAGTTGCTCCTTTTGGTAGGCTATTCCGCTGTCCTATCCAGTATCTGAGAGCAAAATCCACTCTTCTCTGCTCTGCAGATCAGGTTCACATTAATATTTTCTTTTGGCTGACCTTCTGTGAAGCCTTCTGGCAGTGTAACTTCACCAGAGAACTCTCATGTAGGATCTGTAAGTGGCTGCACGAGCAGTGAAGATGTGTCAGAGCTGTCAGGGCTCTCTTGCACCAGCTCCATCTTTGGTCTTCAGACACTTGAGTGATGCCTGTGTTACAAGCCCACTTTGTAAGTGATGGTCCTTTGGAGGCCTCTCTGAGTGACCAAACTGTAATGTGCTGGAACAAACAGACATTTGACATGGTCATTTTTCTCCTCCAGCTCTGCAGATGCACGGGTGAGAATGGAACACACTGTCATTTGCAGTTTTGGGTGTAGGGGATGCTGTCTTGGAAAAAGGATTTTTTACTTGCCTGCAGGACTGTGACTGCAGCAGGGTGGTGTCCAGCAGCAATTGTTTGAACCTGACTGATGCCTTCAATACCTACACAGGTAACACTGTCCCAAATCTCTACAGCCACCAAAAGCCACTGAAACCCTCCTGGAAGATGTTGCTCTTTGCAGTTCTGTCCTCTCCTTGGCTTTGAGAACCTCACTGGTTAGTTTCACTGGATGTCTGACTTCAGGAAGAGATGAATTTCATCCCTAATCCTTGTGTCCAAGGTCACACAGCAGGATTCAAACCCCCACATTCCTGTCTGTTGCTCCAGTTCGAGCTGTGACTCTGCTGGTCTCTGCCGGTTAAACTCAAATAAAAATTATCAACTTAGTGGCACCTGCTTTTCTTTAAATTGTTTCCAGGATTTTTTTTTTTTTTTTGCCTCAGTACTATTTATGTTTCAATACTGCAAACTTTAAAGGTGCTTAATACATCAGAAAAAATAAATCATTGCGACAAATAAGCACTGATGGTAGCTTAGGAGAAAATCTTTTAAAGTGTTTTTGTTTTGCCACCAGAATGCTGCTATGTATTATTCATTACAGCCTCTGAGATTTAATTATTATTAGTGCTACTGATGATTGCTGGAAAAATAAACTGTAGCAGAAGGTGTCCGTCATTGTGTGAAGGGCATCTATATGTTGTGTAACTCACTGTACCCATTTGCATTAATCTCATTAGTTGCTCACAGTGCAACTCCTGAGCTGTTCCTTGCTGGGAACTGAAGTGAGGGGACACACGTGCCCTGCCTGCTCTGCCCGCTGTGCCCGCTCCCCACCTGGGCTCTGCCACACAGAGCTGAGGAGGAGCTGATTAAGTCCATCTCTGGCTTTTTGCCTCCACTTCTCCGTACCTGGGGTTCCTCCTGTGGAACTGTTTGACCATTTTCAGCCTCCCCGGGCTGCCCTTCACACCCAACATGGTCTCACCTGCAGTGCTGAGGCACTTGTGACAAGGAGGATGAAGATGTTCTGTTAGGAATGACCCTGATACCTGCCTGGTGGCTTGAGGCAAACTCAGGAAAGCTACCGGGGTGAGTTCTAGAGGAAATCTTGATTCAGCAGCAAGCGATGCCTTTTAGCATGCCCTAAACAAGACACACACCCTTGCAAGGCAGAGCATTCAAAGGCTCTGCTATTCTCTGCTCTCTCCCAGCCTCAGTCATTGAGATTCAGAGGTGATCAGTGTTTTCCTCACTCTATTCACTGTCACACAATCCCATGTAGCTCAGTCCAGCCCTGCACAGTACATCACTCATCACACAAACAGCATCCCACAGGCCCTCCTGGGATTAAACAGCACAGGGATGTAGATGCCTGTGCCAGGAGCTGTGGGGGTGGGTGGAGGGGGTAACACACCTTTCATCCCTCACTGCTGCATTGCAGTTCTGCATCCACCCCTCTCACTCACCCCAAGTCCTCTAGGAAGCTCAAAATCTCTCTGCTGGCACCTAATTTACCCACTGCCTTGAAAGTCTCATTAACTGCCTGTTAGATCTTGCAGGGCCTCTCTTAGAGGTGCCTGAACCATGTGTGATTTCTGCCCAAGGGTTTTGACAAAATGCTGCAGACACGTTGCCTTTGCACTTAGTAGCTCTGACATCCCTGGCTCCACATTTTGGGCTCTCATTAGAGTCTGGAGGGAAGAAGGTGAGTTTTTTAGGCTAAAATTAAATCTCTGCCCCTTCTGTCTTGCATGACCTTGCTAAATTGCTTGATCTTTTGAAGATTCAATTTTTCTACCTGCTCTGTTAGGACAGAGGGAGCCCGTTTTGTAAGGCTGAGCACAACAGAGCATGTGGGCTGCTGGGACACAGGCAGGGTGGGGATGAGTGGACTGTAACCACTCTGACCTTTGAATGTCTGCAGGCACATGGGGCAGCACTGCCACAGATCAAGTCTCTTGGCCTCGTGTTTCCTACTACACGGTGCTTCTTGGTCAGACCTCTCAAGCCTCCTGTGTGCCTCGTGAAACAAGGTCTTTTGGATGTTCCCATGCCTCCTCTTTAATCCCTGCTTCTTCTCCCTTCTTAAAAACACCCCCACTAAGGGAACAAAGCAAAGGATGGAAGAGCAGTCAAGAGGTTTTCATGGATCAGGAGGCAGGTTGTGAAGCACATTGCCCCATGATGGACATGTAGATGTCAATGGGTTCAAACACATGCAGTCATTAACCAGAGAGGCTTAACAATGTTCCATGAAACCCAGAAGGCTGCAAGGCTCCAACGAAGGGAAATATGTCCTAGTAACTTGCATTTCCACTCCTGCTCCTATGGCCAGATGAATGCATTAGCTCCACAGTAGCACCTCAAAAGAGAAAAGGCAGGAGCTGGATCTTTCAAAAAAGGAATCATAGGACAGCAGGACTGAATGGAAAGCATCAACCGGGGAGGTGGGATATGGGAGAAGTTTGATGTTCTTGATTTGCAAGGAATGACATGAACACAAGGACACAGATTGAAATCTTGACCAGGTCAGTGTATCTGATGCAAAGCAGACACAAAGTTTGGTATTATTTGTGTGATTATAGAGATGAAGTCTCTATATATCGTGTTTCCTATGTGCAGATATGGAGGACATTGATTGTCCTTCTCCTGCATTGGCACAAATATTTGGATCCAGCTTTTCCTTGTCTATGTAAATTGCTGGCCTGGCTGCTTTTTTAGCCACCTCAGTGGAAGGATGAAGTCTTTACTGGGTTTTACATTACCCTTATACACACAAAACAACTGCTGCCTTCAGCAAAGGTTGAAGGAAGATCTCAGGATTTACCCAGCAGTTTTCTACCCTGTTTCTGGGGCCTTTTGCAATGAGAGGCAGCAGATCAGGGGTGATTTTCTGATGGGAGCACAGGAGGATGGGTCTCAGGGCTTCTCTGTGACAGCCAGTAGCCCTCAGACTGTCCTTAGATCCACAATACCAAAGATCCTTTCTGGGATTTGTGTGTTTAAAAGCTGGAGCTAATCTCATACATGGATGTGCAAAGTGCTGGACATTTACACTTGGATTGTTGAAACCATATGGTCATGGGGGCACAGAGGGTGTTTCTCTGATTGTAATGCAGAAATATGCATTACATCTAAATTGACACTGAGAACTGACTGGGGCCTGGTATTAGAGAAGATTAAATTAACCCCCAGCAATAGCAGCATATTACAAAAATGGTTAGATCTTAATAAATTGAAAATGATAACAGTGGCAAAAGCTGTACATTTTCCCTCATGTTCCTTTATTGCCGTAACACTTCTTTCCAGTTTGTTGCTTCCGTGGGTTTTATTAGCACATTTCAGTGGAGTAGATTTGCTCTGAAGTGATAAAAGCCGACTGTAATCAGAAAGCTTTATGTTATCTGCAGCAAACAATGGTAAATGCCACCTGAGAAGGGCTCTGCTCAATGCCTTCATTACTGTGATTAGTCTAAGACGGTAGGAGATAGCAACAAACTTCAAACTCGCTGATAACAGACTTTGTTAAGAACACAATAAACACTGAACACCCTGCACTTCAACCTGGTAAGGAGACAACTCCACTCCAAAGACACTGTGACTACTCAATGTGCACAGATCTGTCAGTGCAGGGTGTAACCAGGTCTCCTCACCTGTGGGCAGGTGGATCCACCCAGAGCAGTGACCAATGGTCCCTGTGGGTCCCTTCCAACTGGAGGTGGTCTCTGATCCTGCCATGTAGGTGGGAATCAAAGCTCTGATTCAGCAAAGCACTCACCTCAATGCAACTGAAACATGTCCATAAAACAGGGTGCACGTGATTTCTAAGAAAAGATCTGGGTTGTTTTGGAATCTGATGTTTCCAAAAGTATGAGAAAGTGCACTTGAATTTCCTCACTTGTTTGCTGGGTTGGTAGAAATTATCAGCAAACACTGGTTTTAGTTTGGGATAAAAGCCTTTATAGGCCTATACATGTCTCCTTCAAATTGGACTTCAAAACTCAGTCCTACCAAGCATCAGTTGTAAGCTGAAAATTCCAGTGACACAACTTGGTGAGACCTACCAAGGTCCTACCACACTGAAGGTTTTTTCTACACCTTCTTGAAAGTTTTGGTAGCAACTCTTCGGATAAAGAATCCTGTCCTTTGTTCACCCTGGGCACAAGGGCAGAAAAGATTTGGCTGCTGCAAGGACCTTACTCTGATCCTCTGTAAGGAGAGGAGATTAGGTTTGGAATGAAACAAGACAGATGTGCAACTGTATCCTAATAAATGCTGCTTCTCCTTTTGTAAAAGCTCTTTTTAATTTTTTTTTTGTTTGTTTTAAAATAGTGCCCATGTAAGTACAGAAAGGGTTTTTTTTGGTGTGGGTTTTGGAGTTTTTTTTTTCATCTGAAAGCCACAATCATTCCAGGTGAAAGCTTTGTTATCTTGGTTTACAGCACAGTTGGTTTGGCTCCAACAACCACCAACAGAAGAACTTTCTGAATGGGCATCCAGTCCTGGAGGGCACCTCAGGGCTGTGGAAGGGATGGGAGCACACCCAGGGTCTGGCTGGTGCCAGTGTGGAAGCCAAAGCTTGGCTGGGGGGCCCTGTGACCACAGGGAGTGGTAACAGAAGCCAGCTGGGCTATCGCTCCCCTTGGCACTGCAGCAACCTTTCAGAATAAAAATATTCCAACTTCCAGCAAGAAAAATTAATTTCGTGCCTAATTTCTAAACACGAAGTTAATATTTCCAGAGAACAGATAAATCTCATTGAAATATCCCTTAGAAAAACAGCAGTAAAAGCTTTTTTGGAGAAAAATCACTTCAGACAGAAATACTGCGCTCGGGCATGAGCTGCTCAGAAGTGTTTCCCCTCAGCCCAGGAAACAGCATTTGGCTTTCCAGGCAGTGTGTGGAGTTTGCAGGTATTGGAGGGGCTGTGCCTACGTGTCCAGCATGACACATAACCCTCACTGAAATACACTGTTGACAAATGCAAATGGCAGAAATCTCAAATAGATCCGGGAAGAGCAATCCTGCTGCCAAAAGGTTAGTTTTGAAGTGTTTGACATTTTCTACCAGGGCTGAGCAAATCATTTATCTGATTAATTTAGTTTCCTCTCAGTTCACGAGTTGTCCAGGAGCTGTTGCTGAGGTTTGCTCAGATTCATTTGTTATCTGAAGTTCCTGCCTGGGTCTGCAGTTTGTTTATGGGCAGTTTGTTATAAACAGTCACAACATCCAGAGCTGTGCTGATTGCTCTTGATGGGGAATACATGGCAGGATATTGTTTTAGCTCTCTGATGGGGTGATCTAATCCTTTGAATCTGATTTCTGATGTGACTGCAAGAGAAATTTGTTGCCTATAAATAGTCTTTGCTGTTTGCCTAAAGGTCATTGCAGCTGTGGATACTTCTGCTGGTCCTCAGAACAGCTCTTAAGGTGGCAGAGGACTGTCCTGAAAGTCCAGAGTGACCAGGTAATGAGACCTTAGAAAAAGCTCCACGGGCAGCAAGACCTTTCTGTCCTGACACTTTTTGTCTGGGAGTAATCTTTGACAGTATTCACTTTTGGGGCACAGAATCACAATTTTGGCAATGGGTTCCTGCAATTGAACAACAGTCCTTTACTCCGGAAAGAAACCCCACCAGCTCTGCATTGACACAGCACCTGGATAACAGATTGCTTTAAAAGAGTCCAGCCTTGGATTTGAAGATCATGAACTGTTAGAGAAATCAGTATATTCTACTCCACAGTCTTGTATTGATAACTGAGCCCCCAGAAATAAACGTTTTTGATTTTAAGGTATTAAATGAGACAAACAAATAAATAAATAAATAATCTGCCTTTTGTTAGGGAGAAAATATTTTTGTAATTTAATCTTCTCCCACATTTGTACAATGTACACATCCCACTAATTGGCAGGTCAAGTCTCTACCCCCCAAAATACTATTTTCCATAACAAACTAAGAATTAATATAATGCCACATGATAGAAGGAATTACAGCACTCTATGTGTGTAGTACAGCATCAAAGTGGGAATAATGAATCCGGGGTTTGCATAATTGAGATGTTATATACTTGGGCTGGAGGGCTTGTCTCACTGTTCAACACTCAGCAAATAATTTTATAAAATTACATCCATATTTTTCTGCTTTGTAAGAATAATTTGGGTTACTTTGTTTATCCTTTCAGTAGCACTTGGCACGTCTTGCTGATCTCTGCATTCCTATGGGCTCAGTGCCTGAGTGTTTGGGTGTAGGCTGAGGGACTTTGTAATAGAGACAGAAAGGAATGGGAATTTCTGATCTGTGGAAAATTCTGACATTTTGAAATAAATAACTATTGCAAAGCATGATGAACGGTCACACTTGTGAAGTTTTCTGCCAACATTTTTGTCAGGAGTCTTGGTTCACTGCCATCAAGACATGTTTTTTCAATAACGTCCAATCACTTTATTTGGTGATACTAAACCAAAATGAACAAAGTCCAAGGGAAAGCTGCAGACCTTTTAATTAAGATATGATAGATTATATAAACCTGCTACACTTGCTGCATTACAATGAGGGTGCAAGGAGATGCTACAAGAGTGGCAATGGATTAAAAGCAGGAATGTTTTCCCTTCTGAGAAGCGAGTAGAAGTCAAAGCAATGCCTTTGAACTGAGCTCCCATCTGAGAGCAACAGCCCTGGCATTCCAGGGCTGTACCTGCCCCAGGTGGGAGAGGCAGCACCTGGATCAGAATCATAGCCTGGGCCCACCACACTCAAAACTTGGGTCCTAAAATAGAAAAACTGCCTCTACCATACACAACATGTCTGTGCAGAGGTGAATTTTACCCCAAATTACTCTGTTTATGCACTTCTAGCTTCAATTAGAAATTGTATATTCTGGGAACTTCCAAGAGAATCATTGTTAGAAGGTAAATTAGATATTTGTCCTTTTTTTTTTTTGCTTTTATTTGTTAAAAGTCCCATCCCATTAAAACTTGTCAGCTACCAAAGATATCCAGGACTACCTCCCTCTTAGAGCATTGGATGGGACCTCACCCAGGCACGGGGCCTTTCTAGTGCAGCTGGCTTTATATCCAGAGGGAAAGAGAAGGTGTTTCAGTCTGCTCTAGCCATGTGGGGAGGATTTCTATGAAAAGTCACAGCTGGACCGATCCTATTGCAACAACAAAAAGTGCCTATTGGACAAAAATTCCCAGTAAGGACAGAGAGTGTTACATACACAGTGTCCCTCCACCTGCTGTGCATTTCTCTTTTGCTCTGTGATAGCTATGATACCAGGAAATACCATCTGAAAGACTTTATTGCCTGTGAGTGGGATAAAAAAATCCCTTGAAAACCCTGTCAGAGGTGGATCAGAGTCTTTGACAAAGCCAAAATCACTATGTATTTCAATAGTTTGGCATATATCTCAAGTCATATTCCTAGTTGGTTATACAAAGGAATGTCATTAGTACTTATTGAAATCACCTGACACCTCTCATTATGAAAACACTGTTGGCAGTCAATTATAATTTTGCCAAAATTTGGGCTGGAATTTTCCATGTCATCAATTTTCCTGAGGCAGGTTTGTAGCTAATCTCTTTGCTGGAAACTGTCAGAAAATACACTTCCAAAATCTAAATCAAAGAAATACATGTCCACTCCTGCCACCCCAGCAAGGAAGCTTTGGACTTGTATGTGATGCCGTGTATGTAAATCTGTGTGCCAGTGGCAGAGCAGGAACCAAGTCATGGAGCAGGATCCTGCTGTAAAGAGGCAGCACCTAAACATGTAACATGATGGGACTTGCTTCAGATGCAAAATGAGTGGGATTTTAAAAAGCCCTTGTGTTCTGGGAGAACAAGAGCTGAGTGACATGAATCTGAGTCAAAACAAGATCTGGCACGGTGTGGTGTGAGACAGTGGATGATGCCCCTGCCTTTCTGCCTCCTGCCCTCCTGCTTCTTGTTTCTCCTCACTCACAGGGGATGTAGGCAGGTGCAGAGAAAATGCCACGAAAGACCTGGGAGGCTATTTAGGAAATAAAATTCTTCCACTTGTCCAACTGCAATTTGAATTTAGAATTTGGCCTAAGTTTAAAGGCTGGTTGAAATGAAGGATTTGGAAACTGGTTAAATAAGGTCAAACACTGCAAACCCAAAACATTTTGTTTCACTTCGTTTGGCTACTTTGAGTGGAAATATTTAAATCTTCCTTTCAAAAAAACCCCAACCCACCCAAAAAATACCCTTTCAAAACCAACAAAATATCCATTCCAAAAAAACCCACAAACCCACAAAGGAAACCCCTGAAAAAACCCAACCAACCAACAACAAACAACAGCAAACCCACAACAATAAAAACCAATCCCAGAGCACTACCTTCATTTCTCTTGTTCTCCTCCTCCTTTCAGGTCCCCTTGCCTGTCTGACTCCCCCGTGCTTGTTTCTGGAGTGGCTTTATCAATGTCTGCCTCTTCCCTTTGAAGTCCTCCTTGCCTCCTTGTTGAGCACACTTTGAACAATAGTTCTCTAATTGCTCTTCAGAGAAAACTCGTGAACAACCTGGAAGGGCCCTCTAGCTGTTCCAGGGGAGAGGGACTGTTTTCAGCAAAGGCTGTCTTTTAACACTGAAGAACTGTTTCTCTGATACTCACTCTGAGCTGTCTGTGTCAGTGTCAGCCTTTTTATTCTGAGTACCTACAGCTCCTAAAGCAGCCGATGTGGAACCACCACGGCCAGAGATTGCCAGAGAAAAAGATGCCACATTTTCCTTCTGTTGACCTTGGAATTGTTAAATGAAGGCACTCTGGAGAATACCTTGGCATACCATGAGCCTCTTTGATTGGGACATGAAAGGACACAATGTCAAGCAGTGCTGCTCTAAAATCTGATGGGGTGATCAATCATTCCCACACAGATTGAGAAGTGCCATTCCCCTTGTTTGATCACCTTTGCCTGACCTTGAAAAACTCCTCCTAAGTGCTGGAAGGAAATGTCACACAGTGACTATCATTAGTTTCTTGACTACGTGACCAAACCAAAGGGAAAAGGTTTTTCATGTGGGGAAACTGAAATGAACCATTTTTAACAATTCTCTGCAGTAGGAAAGGGGAGGGAAAATTGCTCCTCAATCAATTAAATACCCTTGGGCTGATTGATTTTGGAAAGCTCTATTTAATACCTGCATATTTAAGTTTAAATTTGATGAAGTGAGACTTAAACTGCAAACGTTATTCCAAACAAATCCCCTTACAGTATTTTAACGTATTTATCCTAAGCATACAGTAATCTGTAATAAACTCCCTGATCCCTATATGAATTTGGTGCCTTTGTAAAGCTCTAAACAAGGCAACTTTTGCCTTCAGAGGGCTGTGAAGAAGCGTCTACAACCAGAGTATTTCTCCCAATTCCACTGGAGGTCAGTGCAGCCTTACAGTTCTGCTGGCACAAGTGTCCTTTTCGCTCTGATCCAGTGCTACAACTAAACAAAAACCCCTGTAGAGCTGTTTTTAAAGTAGATTTGTGTAGTAATAAATACGGGCTTAAGAACTGTGTTTTGTGGTTATATTTGGAACATCCTAGCAGGGATATGAGAAGCTAAACTCGTTTGGGGTTTTTTTTCTTTCTTTTTTTCTTTTTTTTTTTGGCTGTTGTTGTGGCAGTTGTTTTTCAAGAGCTCGGGGTGATTTTTTTCTTGCAAAGTAAAATTACTTGGAATACAAAAGTAGCAGATTCTGTGACATGTTTTCATAGCTCCAGAGAAAAGCATATCTTTGAGTTTCCAGCCTGCCAGGGGAGCAAGATAAGTGCAGTCCAGAGTGTGTCCTGTGCACTGGGGGCTGTGCACCACATCGTGTTTTATAGTGATTTAAACGTGAACTTGCTCAGGTTGATGCTTTCCTCTCTTTGCTTCCCTGATCTCCCTCCCCTTTCTGGCTTCAGGGCATCCACACACCACACTCACCTCTCTTAGCTGTGGTGATACACCTGAGTGAGCTCCAAATTATCCCCTCTGGATTAGGGCTCTCAATGCAGGGAGTGAAATAACCCAAAAAGCTGCCAGCAAAACTCAAGCTAAGTGGTTTAAAGTTATCCCAGACAAGCTACTGGGGGTGTGGGTGAGCCCTTAGGGCTTAATGCCTGTCTGACTCTCTGAGGAACATGCTGTTCCTCTGACATGAGCATACCGTGGGTCTCCTGCTTCCCTGTCTGTCTCCATCACAGCAGATCCTGGAACAAATAGCCCTGTACTATAGGACTGCAGAGACAGACCCTCCAAAATATAACAGGAGAGAAGAACAAAGAAGGAAAATCTGGACACCACAATAGATATTTTATCTAAATACTCCATGCATGCTGGGTGTGTAACACTCCTGCGTTGCAGGAGGGAGGGTAGCAACACCAAGTAGACAGCACAGAAAACTCTTAGCCAAAGGCTGCAGACTCCCAACAACACGACCAATTCCAATCAGCGATCAACACAGTCCAGTCCAGCCAACAGCTGTGCCAGTCCTGCTTCAGAAAAACCCAGACACCCCCAGGCAGGTGACACAGGCTACCTGAGCTGGGTGTGACAGCAACAGACTCGCTGGGGCATGACAGTGACCTGCCTTGAGGCTGCCTGCCCGCTGGCCAGGCAAGGAGGAAAAGCAAGGTGGAGGATTCAGCCCTTGCTCTGCTCTCAGCCTCTGTCTGGGAGCAGCCAAGGCACAGCCCATGGGCTTGCTGCAAAAGTAGCATGCGAAGAGCAGGAAGTTTCTGCTCTTGGGGTCTTCAGGCAGGTCCCCAGTTCAAAGTTTTACTGTTTCTGTTGCAGGTACTTTGTTCCTGCTCATTGATTTAGTTTTCAGCTATACTGCCCGGAGAGCTCATTAGGAGAAGGGGCTGCAAACCTCAGCTCCCCCTCTCTGAAGCAAAGGAAAGCTTCAGATTTTTGGATTTGCATCCTTTCTTCCCTCCCTAAAGGGGGATGGGGTGGAAGCTGTTTCCAACTGAGCTGGCCGTGAAGGACACTGTGTGCAGGATGTTTAGGTCTCAGTTAAATTCAGGGTATGTTTAGCTGAGTCAAAGCCACATTGCAGAGCAGTTGATTATCAGGCTCAGCCTCCTTTATACACTCAAACACAGACATTTCCAAACACATTGGTTGGACCGTGGAGGATTTCTTGTATTGGAGCAATCTCATAAAGAAAATGCTGACAGATGTATCCACTGGTTAATTTAAAACTCAGCTGGAACAAGACCTGGGCAAAATATTATTGTGAAGTGACTCTCATTCGCTGTTGTTCCATTACTGAAGCAACAAGTCCTACCACGGGCTGCCCTCCTGGTGTCCTTGTACCCTGACTTAATTTCCCTCTTGGTTGCTGCAGTAATATAATTCTGCTCCAGAACATCATATCACCGGCCCCCCTCCTGCTCTGAGCCTGCTCTGCTTGGCCCATTTTGCATACGCAGACCCTTTTGAGCAAAAAAAGCCCCTTATAGGCCAGGATTAGGAAAGCTGGAAGCTTTGACTTTGTTTTTAGAATTAGCAAGTCTTCCTCCCAAGTAATTTTGTACAATATATGTTTTATATTTCTCTACTCCTTTCCATGACTTATTTTATGCTAATAGTTCCTTAAGTATTATTAATTAGATTTTTTTTTGAGTAAGAGAAAGTTCTTGAAAGTTAATTAAAAGTTGCGCACAGTAATTGTGCAAAAGTAGCTTTTCCATTCTAAAAATTAAACCTCTATAATTAAAATCCGATATTCATTTAAAGATTCAAATGGGGTGTTTATTACTCATTTATTATTATTTATTTTTTTGCCACTTTGGGAGTGTAATTGTTCCAGCAGAGGGAAATCAATCCAGCCCCAGTGCTGCTGTGCCCCCTCCCTCCCGTCCTCTCTGGGAAATAGGACACTTCCATCACCCCGATTATGTCATCCTGCTCAGGGAATGACTGAGTTGGGAATGGAGGGACAGGGACACGTGCTCACACGTATCTTGATCTCTTCCCCTAACAGCCTGTCACTTTTTTTTTCTTTCCCCAGGATGTAAAAAATTTGTTGTCTTGTTATCTCAAGGCTGGAATATAGATTTCAGAAGCTATCAGCATCTCATATTTGCCAGCAAGAGGCTACTTACTGCACATTCAAATAACACCAAGACTGGAAATCAAAACATACCAGCTCGGCAGATCCAGAGAAACATTAGGAGGAGGGTTGGGATGCTGGTGGAGATCCCAAGTGACTCTGCTCACCACAGTGTGTCCGTGGAACGTCTGGTTGGATTTGGATCACCCCCAGGGCCCTGATGCTCTGGATGGATGGAGGGGAAGAGAACCCTGATGGCCAAGGCTGTGCTCCCCAGGTTGTTTCCAGCACTGAAGTGTTCAAAGGGATGTGGGAGAGGAAGGGTTAAGCTTTTCAAAGGTGAGCTCAGTTCAATTATCAAACTTTAGACACCAGGGAAGGGACATCATTTTCCTGCTTTGCATTTCTTGTCCATCAAGCCTGCTCAAGGAAGTCCAGTTGGCTGTGTATGCTTAGACATGCCTTTGGAGTCCCTCAAAAATCCAACCTCACATTGCAAAATTCCAAGAAGCCCAAGCCCTGCCAGAGTCCACTAATTAGTGATGACTAACTATAATCCTTTGGCTCCAGAAGTGGCCCAAACTTAGTGACAAAGTCACCCCTTCATGTACCGAGCACAGTGTGAACAAGCTCATGTAGGACTTTCTTGTGTGTTCCAGAGTTCAATGCCAAGTAGATATACATCATTATCATAGAGTTATTAATTATTGTGCTGAGCTAATGTCACCCATTTCTCTCAGAATGGCTTTTGCCTCTCTAAAATGCATAGCACGCCAATAAAACAAGAGAGTGGTGTAATAACTGGCATATAATTAATAATTATCAATAACGAATGCATAATCAACTCAGAACACCTCGTGCTGTGTTTAGGAAATGGCTGGGCCCCTCGTGAACCTCTTTTGGCCACAGTGTTATTATAAGCTATTTTTAGTGAACAACTATTTTGGGAGCACCAGAGACATAAGAAGGAGGAAACTTTGCTTAAAATCTAAAAGGAGTCAATAGCAATGAATTAAAGCCTTTTAAAAACTGGAAACATTTAGGTCAAATGCAAGAAAATAGGCTTTAGCTGCAGAGGGAATGCTGTGAGCAAACAACAGACTCCAGTAATACAAGTATCAGCAACAGAAATGATCACTAATAAACAAAACCCTTGTTGAATTATCACAGAGGGAGATCTCATTTGTCCTTGGGCTGGATTGTGGGGAGCAACTTCAGTAACGATATTATTGGTACAATGCACTAGAGCAGCACAGCCAGTCCCTCACTGGGATAAAGGCTGTTATTGCGGTGGGATATGCAAGTACTGCAAGACAGGCCCCACATAAAGAGCTTACAGTCACAGCAGAGGGGGCTTCAGGGACTTCACCTCAGAGCAGGAATGCTCGAGGCTACAGTGGTACGAAACACCTGACCAGGGAAAACATCACCATGAGCATCAACCACACTACCCTCCTCCTGGGTTTGTGCCAGCACCCCTTGGCATCATCCCGACATGCTGCAGGCTTGGGGAAATGCTGGTTGTCTTCTTTGCCCTGGCAAACTGCCCTCCTGCCTTGTTCCTCCCTCAGAACTGGGCTGAAACAGAGCAAAATGGGGCTCTTGCAAAGGCCTGTGAGTGCCAACCTGCAGTTGAATCAGCTCCTCTGGCCTCATCACTGCAGCAGAACCCAGAGGTGTGGACTGGGACTTCTTACACTCAACTTTAGCACTTTTAGGGCTGCATTCAGTCTAAAAACTGATTCCAGAAATACTTTCAGAGAGTGGCAATTCACCCCAGGAAGAGTGTGCAGAAGTACTTCAGGACTACACACCAATTTTAGAGCATCACATTTAAGTCTGTCGTATCTCTGCCTTAAAATCCTTCCCTGGGCGATTTTGGAGAAGTCACTTCACAGCCCCAGACCTCAGTGTGTCTCACTGAGGCTGATATTTCTAACTTTTGAAAGAGATAATAACCATTCCTGAATATTAACCAAGGACTCTGATAAAGATGATTACAGAAATAAACCACCAGTTGATAACCAAATGCAAAAAGAAAAAAAAAAAGGAAAGAAGTTATTATTCCCCCAGCATTATCTCTGTGCTCTGCACTAGTACATTTTAAGGCAATCTCAGCTGAAAAGATGAAGACATAGCCATCCTTATAAACAAGGGTATTTCATTCAATAGATAGAAAGCTCTAAAGGGTTCCAGCTTTTCTGAAGCACTGAGACACTGAGAATTGAAAGAGGTAGGGAGAATTAATTAGACTTCTGATATTATCCTGGTAAATAAAAGTAATAAGCGAAGCTCTGAAAAGGAAGACCTGATTCATATTCAAACATTTACAGAATAAACAGCTGCTGATTCTCCTATCTAGTCCAGTCCTTATCCTTTAAGGCTGCAATAAGTGACCTCTTAATCCTGGGCAAAAGACTGCATGAGCATCTGGAATTGAAAAAGAAAGCATATTTCCTTCACTATTCCAATTTCCACTCAATTTCAGTATAAAGTTGTTTGTGTCTTATTTTTTTTTCCCTTTTTTTTTTTGGTTCCTCCACTGATGTGTGTTTGATGATGAGATTTTGTGAGTCTGAACACTTTTGCAGCCTTTTTTTCCCCTCTCTAAATAGAAGTACTGCAGTCCTTCAGCTGGGTTATATCTCCATTGTACTGGCCATGCTCTTAAAGCACTTATAGCAATAATTTCTGGGCATGATGGACAGACTCAGCAATAACCTGATCCTGCAATGCACTGAATAAACACTTTAGCATTTAGTGCATGGACACTAATGTGCTGGGAAGTAATTGCTTAGAGGTTCCCAGCTTCAATATAATAATGCAGGGATTGCATTTACACAGCGTACAGCAGAGGAAAAAGAATTATTATTGGCCAAACTTCCTCTCTCCCATTTTGATTAGCGCAGTAGGAGGGAGATGAAGGTAAACCCGAGGTGATCCCAGGTTCCCAGGTCCCCTGAGCACTCGGGGCTGTGTTAGGATGCAGCTGTGCTTAAGAAGGGGAGAAATTCCACTGACTTCAGCCCATTTGCTCTGATTTTACACCAGTGTTCCTGAGAGAAGGGCCTGACCATTAATATCCTCCTTCACAACAGTAATGCTGAAACGAGTGAAAGATTAAAAAGCCAATGCTGGCTTGGCA
>VXBX01009855.1:454499-565646 GCA_013400415.1 Scytalopus superciliaris | reverse complement strand
AAACCTGGCGGGGGCACTCCTACCCCAAAAAGTCCTTTGTCCTCAAAAAAAAAAAAAAAAAAAAATTAAAAATTAAGGTTTTAACAATAAATCCTCAAAAGCTACACTCAGTAAGTCCTTACACCAAATCTATTTATCCATCACATTGTCACTTCCAGAAAAGAAAGGCAGGATACCAACATAACTTGCCCTGGTGTCATATCCAAAGACCCTCTCCTGAAAGATATGTCCCAGTTGTCCCAAATCTGCTCTTTCTCCCTTATCTCTCAGTGTCCCAGTCCCAGTGACTTTGAAACAAATACAACAGTGAAGTACAACATTTTTAAAACCTGCCACAATTTCATCTGATTTTGCTGCTCATCATTAGGACTACGAAAGATTAAGGGAAAAACTGATGGCAGCACAACACTGAGGCAAATCGTCCATGGATCACAGCATATTAACCTGGAGCTCTCGACTGCATTTCCCTCCCCACTCCAGAGCCATGCTATTATTCTTTGGCTGATTCCATCACTTTATATTTTCCTCATTAAAATAGGGAGAGAATGTCAAGATCACATTTTGCCCAACAAGAAAGAAGTGTGAAGATGGGAAGTGCTTTTGCATTAATTGAATCAAGGATTACAGTGCAAGCAGCTTTGAGCCCCATAAATCTAGACAGGCTCCTGTCAGATAAAGTATCAATGCGCTTTATCAAACTTTGTCCATAGATTTATAGAGTGCTCAGGCCACAGATCTGTAGTTCCTCAATGTAATCACTTCAGCATTTTCTAGCTATGCTACCAAGCTCCATGTGAAATAATGGAATTTATTGACAGAGAAGCAGGCACTGCAATTTTGCTGTTGTTTAGAAAAATTGCCCATCAATGAGGTGTCGGTGGAGAAAGACAAAAGATATTACAGTAAGATGACTATCTCCTGACTCCTGCTGAATTGGTAGATGAGCCATTAGCTTCCATGGAGGGAAAGGGGTGGCCACTCTTCCAGAGAACTGCTCTGGCTTGTACTTTGAAATTGTGCTGCTCCAAGACAAAAAAAGGCTCTGAATAAAATCAAACCCCAAACCCGAGACTTGTTCCAGTCTGCTGAATTACTTCAGTCACGGTTTGCAAGTCAGAAGTCTGGGCTTTGTCAGTGTTGTTTTGGTTAAGCTATCACAATATTTAACCTCCTAATTTTATAGATCTCTCTTTGCACAAATTCTGTTCACATTTCACTGTCTATTAAAATGTGTAACTACCACTGATCACATTAGGTAAATGTGTATCATTCTTCCTCTCGACATTAGAGGATACAGAGCGTGTGAATTCAGAAAAGATTGTTGAAATGAGGCTGAATATAATATCCTTTTCTGCACTGCTCTAAGTCCCTTGACTTCTTGTTTGGTTTCAGGAAGGAAATAGAGGAGTATTGCCAGGAATTCTCAACAAAACAGGGTTTACATTTACCGCAAGGAGTGAGAATGCATGTTCATATGGGCATCAATTTATAATGCACTGTGCTCTTGAAGCTTCCTTTCCAGAGATGGCTGCAGGAGCTGGCACGTGATCCAGTGCTTTGGGAGCAGGACTTCGGGGTCTTGCTGTGTGGAAGGTGATTGTGCTACAGGACTGCCAGTGTGTCTCCAACTGGCTTCAAATCACCTTCATTTCAGCAATTAGCATGACCTCCCTCTGTGCTAACTGTCCTCTAAGAGGGCTCAAACTGTCTCAAAATCTTTCCTTAAAACTTTTCTATTTTCCACCTGCCCACACCTGAAAATAGTTTGTGATTAAATGATGGTTAGAGCTCAAGGCAGGGGAGGAGCCCCCCCAAGAACACACCTATGCTGCAGTTGCAAAGCCCTGATCATGTCATCAGCACATAATGATGCAACCTCTGTCCCGTTGGGTTCTATTAATCCTGCTTCCCCAGCATCCTTTGATGCCTATTAGTGCTCCAATTGTTACTGCAGGCTGCTCCAGCAGGTCCATGAGCTACAGGCTCCGTTGCTATATAAACACCTTGGGACTCCAGACAAGGCTCTTGCTCCTTTATTTCCTAAACTACAGAGTTGATGCACATGAACTGAAAGGCAACCCTGGCAAGCAGATACATCTCATCCCTCATTCTCCCATGATGTTGACTTCAAGACAGTGTCACTTGCTCATTAGCTTCATCCTGGTACCAAAGCACTTTGTGGGAGACACAGAGGTGGGAATGAGTTCTTTCTTCTGTGCTGCAGTAGCCCAGGCCCCAAATGAAATCAGGGCTATGTTGCTCTAGGCAATATATACTCACTTAGAAATACTCCTGTCCTCAAGAATACACTGTTCAAGCAAAGGAAGGAAAGGTGGAAGGGGAAGCAGAAATCCTGAAGAATGAAGTGACTTGCCTCGGGCTACAGAGGAGGTCAGTGGCCAAGGAAGAGCCCAAGGAGCTTTCTAAATGCTATTCCTGCTAGCAGGGACCTTGACCTAAGAGGTAATTGTGACTGAAATATAAGCAGTATCCAGGCTGTGTCTCTGGGCCAGGATGAATTGCTTACTTTGATGTGACATTTTAAATTGCACAAAACTCCTGGCCTTCTCCCCATGCCTCGGTGACCCTTAGGGAACAGAGGGGGATGCACAGTAAAGGGCAGCCCAAGCAATGGAGACAGGCTGAGAAATAAAATTCTAGAACAAAGCACTGTGGTTTCATGTCATCAGCAAAAACCCAAATTCCAGCCCAGCCACACACGAGACGTTCAGTCACAGACAATAAATAGCAATGAGGAGCTTTGCATGACACTGTCACGGAGTGGAACAGGTACATAACACAGGCAGGACTAATTCCAGGCAGGTGATTCCTGTTGGAAGAGAATATCTGGCTTGTAACATACCCCTGCAACATGGACATTTCCCAGCTGTGAGGCCACTTGGAAGCACACCCCTCAGTTCTTGTCCCGACACTGGAGGATGTCATGCTTAAAGAGACATCATGCAGCCAGGGATGAGAGAACTGCTCCACATCTCACAAGGAAAGCCTGTTCTCACAAGATTTCCAGTCAAACTGAATACACCCAAGGTTCAGAGAACATGCACACGACCAAACTCCCTGTATGTAAGGACATGGCACATCCTACATCCTGCCTGAAGCTGATGCAGAGGTAGTGTCCTCCTGTGACCCTGCTGGGCTGAGCTGGGCTGGGCTGCCATGCCCTAGTTCAGCCCTAAGGAGATGAACAGACCTCCATCAGCAGTTAAATTCGAGTGAAGTATGTGGTGCTCAGACCTGAGAAAACAAGGGAATTGAGTCCCAAGAAAAAGTGCAACAAATGTTTTCTGAGACACTGCTAGCCCAGGACAGCACAAAACCACAAAGGTGGTGAATATCAAAGGAGAAACTGTGCCATATATCTTTACTTGATTGAAGTCCCTTAAAATTGGGAATGGCCAACTCATTTAGCCCAGAATTCACTAAACAAATAAATTAATGGGAAGAAGTTGTGCAGTAGGAGTTAATTTCTTGATTTAACTGCAGTGTATAAGTGCTTCTCACACTTAATGAGTTTAAAATGCAGTATCCAAAATACATATTGCAAAGAGATATTACAGAACACGAGCGGTGCTTTGAGGCACACACACAAACACACTCCAACATGCAGTAGCTTCCTTCTGCTTCCTCACAATCCTGGATTAATTCTTATGTTAACCATGCACTTCTTTATAACTAGTCTAGGCTCTTAAAAGATTTGCTCCTGGCTGACTGAGGCTTATTATGTGCTTCCTAACCCTTCTCCATGCTTGGAATTACCATCTGGGTCTGTCCATCACTGTGCCCAGAGAATTGCAAATATCCACGACGCCTCTTGCCTGGCTCTGTTTCAGCACAAATTGGGGTTAAACATGATCTAAACAAAACAAGAATAGTGCAGAGGTCACCGGTTGTGATGGTACAGAGAGGTTTGCGTTGGAAGACAGTTGATGCTGGAACACTGCTCAAAAGCTAAGGTCCCTTTCACCTTAATTTGTAGTTTTGTAACAGTAGAGATGAGTTGTTAATTCCCCCTTGACAGCTTTATTCAACAATCGATGCATAGTCCTGGAAATTAAATAGTGAGGATCAGTGCTGTCTTGTATTTGTTTTTAAGGGTATGAAAGGACATCAGCCATCATTCACTAGAGAAGCAGAGTGATTTCTATAATCAGAGACTTGAGTAGAAATAACCTGATCCTCCGACAGGGTAGGAAACCCCCCAGAGCTCAACTGGGATATCCCACATTTAATAAAGAAAACTGGCAGTTCTGCAGGACTGTCAGGGCCGAACTTTGCTGCAAAGAAGCTGTGCAAAACACTACAGTGATGATCAAAAATGTAGTATTAACACCTTGGCCAATGGAAAGCCCTGGGCTGCCTCTTATGAAGGTTCTAGATCAATATAGTATTGACAGACTAGTATGTAAACTGGTGTCCATGAAAGGAAAATCAGGCAGCGTGCTCCGAGCTCTCCATGTGATCTGATCTCTGGTGTAAAATAATCTTCTCTGAGCCTAACACAGCTCCTCTAACCCCCTTGATTCCAAGCCAAATGAATACAAGAGCATCTTCGCATCATATAATTCCCTTCTCCTATACTACATAATTCTGGGATAAGTTTTATCTTGCCACCAATTAACCATCCAAATCTGGAGAATAAAAATAGGGTGAAATTTTATTTCTGTCTGTGAGAGACTGTTTTGCCACTGCTATACATATCTCTGATATTCTCAAGAGAAATAAGAGGCTTATGTTATTTGTTTTAATGTCTGTGACATCATGGCATTGTAGATGGAATATCTACGTATGACAGTAAAAGGCTCAGGAGAAAGAAGATTTTGTGAGGGGGGGAAGGAAGGCTGATAACCTCGACTGAAGAGGGGGAACAGAGGTGTAATTCAGAAGGGCAAGTTGCAAATTAACTAATATTACAAAAGGAAAGCTAATTAGTGAAAGTTAGACTGACCCTTTCATACTAAAGTTGTTCTTAATGTCATACCATCTTCCACTGTGCCCATCAAGTAGACTTGATCTCCTGATCAGTAGAGACATGTGGATTAAAGCAGAGCTATTTCCACTTAAAAAAAAAAAAAAAGGACATGACTATCAAGGGGATTGGATGGCTCAGGGGTCTGTTAATAGGATAGAGAGTTGTTCACCTTTCAAGGTCTCTAGTCTGATTACAGACCAGGTCAATAGGGAGAATGAAAGCCATTGCGTTTAATGGCTGGTTAGTGATGGATGTGAAATGAATTGATGGTCTCAACCCAGGCCAGAGCAGATGTCACAAAAACACCTTAACCTGGCCTGCTTTTTCTTTTTAAATGTGGAAATGTAGAGTTCTGAGAAAGGAAAAAACAAAGATTAAAATACCGAACCAGAGCATCTTTTAGTCCATTCCCACATCTATTCTGCAGCTCTGGCAAACCACCTGATTCCTTCACAGTCTCAGTTTTCTTTATGTAAAACAAAGATGACATTTGACTGCCTGTAATTGAAGATAAACACCTTAACATTGTGAGCAGGATATGGCAGGCTTGAGTACCCCTTATGTACCAAGGGGATCCATGCCTCCTATGCCCCTCTGACTTCAGAGATCACCCCTTTGGCTGGAGCCCAGGCAGCAGAACGATGTTCCTGGATGCTGCCTCAGAAAGCCTCAGTCCTCAAAGCCATCAATCACTCACCTTTCTCAAGCACTAAATTCATTTAAAGGAGGGAAAAATAAAAAGTAGAGAAAAGAAAGAACTAGATTTCATCATATGGGAAGATTGCGAGGGGGACTCTGCCTTTGAAGTGCCTACAAGGGAATCTAATCAAGGCATTTACTATAAACAGAGAAAATCGATCACAGAACATTTTTAACATTTAAAACATGTCTCTGTTTGGACAGCTGAGACATCCCATTACTGTGAGTGACACTCCCGGATCAAGGGTCTACACAATTTGAGAGAGCTGTAAATCATCCCCAGACCTCTGGGCACACAAACATTTACAGAATTGCTTTAAATTATTTGTAAATAAAGGGCCAAATCCAGCCCTGAGCAGGGAGAGTCTCTCTGCCTTTGGCTTCAATGGGAATGATGTTACCTTATGCTGAGACTGGGTGCAGGTGGGACCAGGTCCAGGTGTGGCATGGGGGAGGTTGAAGATGACATCTGCCTGAGACCCCTCAAACCCCCTCAGCAGAGCAGGAACTGGTGGGCAGTGGGAGTTGTACAAATATGTGCCCAAAAGACACAGGTGTAAATGCAAGCAGGGGCAGTGAGCGGCTTCTGTGTGTTCTCACACCCTTGTGAGACACTTGTCCAAAGCTTTGATGAATCAAATGCAAAGATAACAGAGCAGGAATAATTTTTAGGCTGATAAATGAGGGTGAGGGCATATAAGAGCTGAGTTACACTAATGTGGGTGGCCTCTTCATGCACTGAATGCCAAGCTACACACATGCTGGAAGCAGCTGGTGTTTCCCTTGCTCCTTAGTAGCTGGTTGACAGCTACTGACTAGGTTGACATGGTTTAAATGATCACAATCATAAAAAAACTCCCACAAACTCAAACAAACCAGTAGGTCTTGAATGATGCCACTCTCACAGCACTTACTCCATGAGATCAATGCCATTAACTGATTTTCACAAGTGGGACATGGCAAGATGATGTGCCTTGAACAACATCATCCAGCAGGACATATGGGGAGCAAACCTGAGTATCCTGAATATTCTGCAGGCTGGGCCACCTTCCCTGGTGCTCTTCTGGAATCAAAACATTAATTAGGGACTAAATTAACTCCTTCTGCAGGTGAAAGGGTCAGGATCTCAGGAGCTGCCTGCTCAGCTCATGCAGAAAAACCTGCACAGAGGATTTTGGTCTTGGATGTCTGGGGCGGGGGGGGAAAAGTACAGTTTGATAAAAAGTTTTGGTAAGGGCTTCGGACCTGGGGCAAAGTTTGTCTTTTCTGAAGTCACAGTCTGTGGGACATCTAAACAGGAGACAACAGTGAGACTGCACAGCCTGGCCCTGCATCCTTGACCATATCTTGATGTTTCAGATTAGAGATTTTAATACCAGGATGTTCTCAGGTGATCCAGGGCAGGATCAGTGGGGCTACCTGTTCATTAGAGTGATATTAGGGCAGGAGCCCTCCTGCCTGGCTCATTAGTGCTGGGGCAAGTCGGTGTCTCCAGCCTCCACGAGTCACACAAGCAGTAAGGGAAGGGGCTGCTGTTCCCTCTGCCTCTCAAGTCCAGGTATGTGAATCTCAACAGGAAAACCCCATTACAAAGCATTTTAATAAAGGGCTGATTTGTAAACACGTGTGATGCTGGTCTCGTTTGTAAGGTGAGGAATACCCTCTCTCTCACCTGTCTGCTGAACTTTAAAGAGGCCATTTGCTGTGATACATTACCCTCAGAAATCTCAATGGATTTTCCTAGAACATTTCCTACAGACTTTCTGTTGAAACTAAATGGAACTATCCATGTTGGATTACGTTATAAAATCTCCCTAGCATTTCCTGCCAATGCTTTATAGACAATGCTTGCAAGCAGAAAGAAGGATAAAGGACCCTGCTCCCCCTCTGCCTCCCCATGGATCTCACCGCAGATGAAGGCAGTTTTCCCTCTGTGGGGAGTCAGTGGAGTTTCTCTGACTCAGAGACATCCCAGAACATCTGTAAAGTGCATTTATTGATTTGTATTTACACATTTGTAAAAGCAAACTCCAGAATGGATATTAAATAATGGAAAGGGTGGGTTGGGTTTTTTCCCTTTTTTATATTGTGTAAATATTAAAGGGACATATATTAGTCCGAGCGACATCCCAAGCAATCCTACTGGACCTCCAGGAGGATGCACTGAGGAGGTATAAACCAGCAGAGAGTCTGCCCAGCTGTATTTAGCTTCTGGTTGAAATCAATACAAAATATCAAATCTTTTATGTTTTTTTCAAGTGCAAAGGCTAAACTCCACGTGATAAACTAAACACATGGATTTGACACTGAAAAATCTAGAAGCTGAAAGGTTGGTAAGTGGCCCCTTCCAGTCTCCAAAAGCCCTTTCCCACACTAAAAAAATAGCATAATATCCTAAGCTGAAAAGCCCAGAATTACACAAACCAGAGTTAAAAAAGGCTTCTCCCCGAGCTCTTTTGTTGTCACTATACCTATGACTAGCACAAATGGAGGAGAAAGGCAACAACCTGCTGGGACAGCTCCCCCTGCCTTGAATTCTTCTATTTTCCAAGCAGTGTCACCAGCACCTTCCTTACCAGGCTGTGCACCATGATGGACCAGACCAGGAACCTTTTGAGGGGGATGACAACGAGCATTTATGCTGGAGCCACACGTGGAGTTCCCCTGGCCAGGTACAAGACCTCAGAGGGATGGCAGCCTGCTTCCAGCCCTGCCTCTTCCCAGGGATAAACCTGAGTGAAGAACCATGTGCCTGCAAATTACTGGATGTACATGCAAAAGCAGAGTTAATATGCTCTGCTTGCTCAGTAAATCTAGAGCTCCATGGGAGAGCTGGGCAGGCAGCATAAATGGGGTTTTCAGGGAGAAATTGCCCTTTCCTGAGTCTGTCCAGAAGCCAGTGGCTCACCCTGCAATAAAAGCTGGGCTCCTCTGATTTATGGTAAAGACCCATCTTAGTTATAAAGCTCCAGCTTGGAGTTCTTCTAACAATCAGAAAATACTGCAGTTATTTTTAATTTGTGCCTAGGGAAATGTTTCGTAGCGGGGAAAAAAAATAAGAAAATAAATGCCTTTTAAAGAAATCCTCCTGTTGTGACAACGGCAAAAAACAAACCCGGCTCAGTTTTGTCCAGGGAATCTGTGCCATGTGTTTCTTGCCTCAGGGGATGGGGTTGTCAATGCACAGCTTGAGGAGTTTGTTAGTATTAGTGCTACACACAGTTACGCTCATGGAAAATCTTCCTTGTCCTCATGCAAGGATCTGACCTTACTGAATTTCCAAATATGTGGGAAAGAGCCATTCCTACAGGCTGCTGGTTTCAGCCTGGTGGCAGAATGGTCATCAGAGAGAGGTCAGTGTGCATGAACTAGCACAGCTCAGCTGAAGTCAGAAGAGGGATTCTGCTGCAAACAGGCATCTGACTTCATTGACAAAGCCAGCAAGCTGTGCTGCCTGCTCACACAGCCTGAGCAGAATCTACTCAAGAGATGGTGAACTATAGATCAGTGTAACTACTTCCCTTTAAGAACAGCAACACAGGCCACGTTAGGTCTGTGCAATTCTCGTGATGGACCCACAGCACGTCCTACGATCGGTGTAAGGGAAGGTCAGTGTAAGTGATGCCTTTTTTGGTAAGCGATGTGGGAAAAGGCACCATTTATAAAAAGGCTCAGGGGAGACCTTCTCTCACTCTACCACTACCTGAGAGGAGGTTGTAGCCAGGTGGGGGTCAGGCTCCTCTCCCAGGCAACCAGCAATAGGACAAGAGGAAAAGGCCTAAAGCTGTGTCAGAGGAGGTTCAGGTTGGACATCAGGAAGAATTCTTCACTGAAAGGGTGGTCAAGCATTGGAAAGGGCTGCCCAGGGAGGTGGTGGAATTCCCATCCTTAAAGGTGTTCAGTAAATGACTGGACATGCTGCTCAGTGCTGTGGTTTAGTTGACAAGGTGGGGATTGGTCACAGGTTGAACTTGACGACGTCAGAGTTGTTTTCCAACCTAAATGATTCTGGGATTTTATGGTTCTATGATTTACAGCAGAGCCTCTAAACAGGTGGTTGGCAATAGGGTATAGAGTGAATTGGAGTGTTGATGAAGGGAAGTGGGATCATCTGGCGAAGCTGTCATCATTATTAATTACCTATTACCAGATCAGAGGCCCATTAGTGACCTGCACCACTTACCCAGTGCACTAAACCACGCAAAGGTTCTCATAACATAATAAGGTTAAAACAATAATGAAATGGTACAAGAACATGACACACCATAGCACAGCGCTGTGGTGTTAGCTGGGCTCCTGGATCAGCACTTCAGCTGGATGACAAGAGTTCCTCTGGAAGTGAATCAGGTTACGCTGTGGAGATGGGAAGGGGAGTGGATACTGTGCAAATAATTGCTCACAAACATACCTAGCATTTTTCTTAGGTGATACTCAGGGTTATGTGAATAAAATTGGAGCTAATCAACCTCCTCTGAATGCTCCCATTAATTTCTGTGGCTGAACTCAAGCTGCAGAACTTGCTAAAGCAGGAGGTCATTAAAGCTGAGAGTGAGCTTGGATAAAATGAGAGGGACTGGCCTTCGACTGAACCTTGCTCACTACAGTGGCTTAAGAAGGTTTTTGTCTCTGTGTCCCTTGGTAAAGATTTGCTGAAAAGGTGACAGAGAAAAGCAGCAATCTCAGCGTTAATGCTGAGTTATAGTGCAGGTTTGCAGCTGTAGCATGCAAGCCTGGCCATCAGCCCCACAGCCCTTCACAGCTCTGCCTCTGGGCTTGCTTCTTTCCTCCTCAGGAAGCACCACCTCCCTCTTCCTCCACACCCCTCAGAAGGAAGCTTTCAAGCAGCTGCCTAAGTGTTGTGTTACTGGCATTTTGGGGCTCCTGCCCAGAGAGCAGACCCCCCAGGAAACTGCTTTGTGGCGTGCTACACATAGGGTAAGTCTCTTCTTCCTCTGAAGAGCTGATGGTCAGCGGGGCATCTCCAGAGATCTCTCTGTGCTCCTAAATTTTCTCTCTGGTGCTGTCCTTACCTTGGAGGAGGTGGAGTGTGGACTGGAAAGCCCTGGATCTGTTTGAAAACAGCACAGGCTGCAATCTCTGACATATAAATGAACCTCTCTACTGAGGACTTCCAGTTACCAAAAGAAACACCCCCCTACACAGCCCCCCTCTTCCTGACACATGCAGATATGATGTGCACAGTCATAGGTGGCCAGGGGAGAAAGCATTTCCAAAAAGCTCATTTAATACCCCAGACAGCTGGCACCAGCTGCATATTGAAAGGCAGATGGACTTAGTCAAAGATTAAGGTGCCATCACAGGAAAAAGACTTTGTTTTTTAGACTCTTAACCTTGTCTCAAGCCAAAATTAACAAAAAAAAAAAAAAAAAAAAAAAAAAAAAAAAAAAGAGAATAAAGAAAATCAATAAATCTTAAATTGTATTCAGCTCGGACAGATGGGAATGATATTACATATTTTGGCATTTGGCCAAGTGCACTTTTAATGCAAAAATTGATGTCAGTGAAATAACCTTTTCTCCTTTTAAAAGCCTTCTCCAAGTTGATTATTATCCATGAAAAAAACTAGAATAGAAAAGAAAAAAGAAAATGAAAAAGGAAGTAAAGGATATCTAGCTCAGAGGTGCATTAACAGATCACTCTGAGTAACAACCCAGCAGAGTTTATGGCACCAAACACGAAGTTTATTTAGAAAGCATTTGGTTGGGGTTGATAATGCTCAGCATCACCAGAGAGCAGCGCCGGCGGCTCCACTGCCTGAGCCTGAGCTGTCTTCCATCTCCCTCTGATTTAGTGTACAATTAAGACAATGTCTATGAGATCTAAAGCGAGTACCTGCTTCCAGGGGGACACTCCTAGATCTCGTTATTATCGTGCCAGCACATGATATCTCTTTCCAAATAAGCACCCAAGCCCTGCTGATAGTCACCTCATAAAAGGCACAATCCTGCCAAGTGCTCAGGATCCTCAGTCCCCATGGAATTCACTGGAGGATGAAGGTGCTTGTCTTATCGTGGAAGGTGTCCAAAGTCCAATGCTCAGAGCTCAGCATCCTTCAGGACTTGGTCCAAAGCACATTTCCATTCAGAATTAACAGCAAGCAATTTTTTTCCCTTTTTTATGAGTGAATCAAATAAATGGACTGAGAGTTATTTCTCCCCTGAATATTTTTTGTGCTTTTGAAAGACTCTGCTGGCAGACTGATTCCTGTGGAATATTTATTTAATTTACTTATTTTTTAAATTTATGCTGCATGTTCATTCAGTATTCTCTAGGTACACAGACAGGGAAAATATATACATATCCTTTATGAAATATGCCATGTCACAGATGTAGCCAAAGAGGAATAATGGGAAGGTGCTGAAAGCAAAGGCTGGGATATAAACACAGCAATGCTCGGATCTTCTCATTGCTTGGAAAATGGGGTCAGAATAAAAGCCCCAGCATTACATACAGAGAAATAGAGGCACAGAGCATGGCTGCAACTTACCCAACACCTCAGAGCATTTGGAGCAGCATTAAGAGTACAGTCAAGTGGTCTTTAGTCCAAAGAGATGTCTTAGTGTCAAGACCTTGTTTTCTTCCCACCCATTAGAGGTTGCAATCAGCTCTCTGAAACTTCCCTGTGGTCAATAATTCCTTGGAATTATTGAGTTTTTCCAGGGCTCTATTGCAAACTTGTTTTAGAAAACCAAGCTATCTTTTAGTTTTGCATCTGTTATAAAAGGTAGGTACAAATCAAGCAGTTGCAGAAATATTGGCTCTGTAGCATAATTGAGTCCATAGATGTTTAAAATCCATGCTTGTGCCAATCATTGATTCTCAGAAGAGAAAAAAAGCATGTGAGTTTGGATATCTAAATTCTCCTCCCTCATACAAAAAAGAACCCTCAAAACCCAGCCTTCGAAACCTACTCCATTTAATTCACCAGTAAATTTTCCCTTTTCTCCAGATAAAATTAGCAACGCGCTTATCGATTTTTGTGTAGCTGGAAATGCATAGGTAAAGCTAAAAGAAGGGTAAATAAAACATGATGGACTCTCAGGGTTAGATAAAAGAAAGTGCTTATAAATGCAGAAGTCCATGAGCAGAACAGAAACCGTGAAGGGTTCAGGCAAGAGGCCAGGAAGCCGATTGCACACTGTAGGCTCTTATTTGTGTTGAAAATCTCCAGGAATTGACTGAGTATGAGCTTTCTTAAGCAAGACCCTCTGCCAAGATCTATATGGTTATAATCATCCCACATTATTTATATCACAGGAATTTCCATAAGGAGCATCCTTGCCTTGCTTTTGCAAACAGAAGATCCAGTGCAGGTGCACATGGACAGTTTAAGCAAATTGGTTGACATGATGTAATGCTGTTGGTTTAAGTGATCTTTGATCAATAGCGTTCATGGCAACAGCAGAGTTTGTTTGTCCTTAATGCCAGAAGGTATTTTACCACTTCAGTAGTTTTAAAACTAGGGGACTGAGTCCAAGAAAATCAATATGAAAGGGAAACTCTTCCAAGTTCATTGTGGAATTCACAGAAGGTGGAAGGCAAAATGGTTGAAAGCTCAAGAGCGGGGACTCTCTGGATCCCCTGCATGATTCCTTCTTCATGTGAAAGGGGGCAGGTCACCTATCTCCCCTCTTATCCTCAGTTTTCCCACTTTCAAAGCTGATTTAAGAAATTAGATGACCTGTACCAGTGCAGTTGCATCAGGCTGATCATATCTAGGGCAAGATGCAATATCTGAAGCAGTTTGACCCCAGACTTGTGGGGATTTAAAGATCTGAATCACTAACACACACACACTGTAGCTGTTGCTTTTGGTGTAACAAATCAAGCCTTAAAACTATATAGATCTTTAAATATGCATGTGTATGTATATATAAAAATGTAAAGTAGCTTCATCAAAAGTGACAGAAGGAGAGAGCTGACTGTAGCAGATAGTTCTCATGGATCAATGTTGCCTTGACCTTCACGTGTCATGTTTTTGATGCTGATACATTTTTCGCAGAATCAGACAAGCTCCTACTTAGGCAAAGGAATTTACTGTATCTCAGTGATACAGACTGCAGAGCGTTTAACCTTCAGCCCGAGTTTAAATGGGGTGTGCATGCACGTGTGTGCCTGCACTGCCAGGCTAGGGAGAATTTCTGCTCTCCAACGAGTCTCCGAAACACAGGGCAGGGCTTGCATGGAAAGGACTGCAGAGTCAGTACACAGAAGGCAGCACAAGCCATAATGCAGAGAAATTTGGTAAATGAATGGTTGGAAACACAATGTTAGGTTTGCATAATGAAATAAATCCCACTGTTCTTCCATTGAACAGGAATGCCAAGAGCTTGGTTGGTGTTGCAGGGTATAAGAACACGGGACCCTGTACCCAGCTCTCAAGAGACAAAGCTGAGTGTGTCACTTCTCTGCTTTTCCTTGTCATTGTTTCTAGACCAACAGAAGCCTCTTGGGACACAGACTGTGCCCAGGTGGCACAACATGAAGGACACGCTGAGATGGGTCCGCTTTTGGGGCTCTAGTGGCTACTGCTGTGCAAATAATGGTAACCACCAGAAATAAAGCAAACTCAAGCAGAAAGCTGAAGTGGGAAGTGGTTTGATCCTGCATTTATGCCTTTACTCTGCTGCAGATCCATGAGCTGATGCTGTGCACACCACTTGTCCAGATGCCTCAGTTTCCACACCTGCAACAAGGAGATAACCACACCAACCAGTGGGCCTTAAATACTTTGAGATGTAAGTATTAGGAATGTCAGGATGTAAAATTTGTACAGTATGCTGCAGTATTATTCACCACCCAGACATAATCAGCAAGAAGGATGACTCAGATATGGCTCTCATTGCTCCAGAGCAATAAAAAATACCTTCCACTATAAATTTTAAAAATTAGTTTGAGTCGTTTCTGAGTTACTGGGGAAGTAACTTTGCTTGTTCTGTTCTTATAAATAAAATGTCATCGTATTATCACAAACAGCATGAAACATGATGTTCAGCAGGGACAATCCATAGCAAGGGCTCTTTTTGTGTCCACAGACTTGACTATGTGGTCGTACCACAATTCACCTGTGAATTGAACCATCTGCAATTAACTTCATCCTGCTAGTAACCAATTGCTATTAAATTCACCCATCAAAAGCATTTCCTTATGTAGAGCATCAAGTGTTTAATCTCAGACCTGAACAACAGCACCAGAAGGTTTTATTTATCAAATCAAGTCACACTGTGTAAGTGTCAAAAGAAAGATTTAAAAATAAGGTTTTAAGACTATCGGGAGAAATTGGAGCGTTCCAGGTACAAATAGAGAAACACAGTCTGTCTGTCACATGGCTGGCAGCAGAGAGAAATGCAATCTACAGGAACAGCACTGCTTTCTCTTTATTTTCACTTTCCTCAAAGGGCACTTTTCATCTGCAGTTCCCAGCCTGGTGGGTGGCAGCTGTGACATGGCCTTGGAAGTCAGACCCAAAACTAATCTGTGCCATCCCAGTTTCACCCTGCAGGGCCTAAGCTCACTTGAGAGGTGGCAGGTGACTCCACCTGGCCTGAAGCCTTTTACATCTATTCAAGGAAGAGTAACAGTAGTAATAATAAAAAAAATACAGCATCCATGCAGGGGGATCTGTGTGTGCCAGGGCTGGGCTGCCATGGCCTCTGGCAAATTGTTTTGTGGCTACACAGAAGGGATTGTCCCACGAGTCCATTGCCCCAAAACTGGCATCCTGTCCATGGCATGGCAAAGGCTGACCAGTTGTGGTCATTTAAATATGTTAATTTATTCCCTCTATTCTGTTTATTTATTCTTTCCACAGGGAAGAGAGCAGAGTAAGGTCCATGAAGGTTACCCTTGGGTGCTAGGACTGGTTTTCCTGCTAGCTCAGATTTAAAATAAACCCTTCCCCACCATGCTGTGTACCCCTACCAATATTTAGCCTAACAAACGAGGTGTGTGGAGGGGAGTTGGATGGCCAGCAGTCCTGAGTCCCTCACCAGCTCTCCCCATTGCTCCACAGTGGAGGCTGTTGCAGGTTCAGCTCACTCTAAAGGCCAGAAAGGTACATTTTGTCCTCAAAGTTGAGCGTGACTTTCAAGCTGCTGCTACTGTTTGGTTTGTAAGGACAGAAATAGGACTGTGGATATTAACTGCTAACAAATAATTGTCTGATACAATAAAGCAGATCATCACCTGCTCCCTCTGCAAACTTTTCTTTTTTCCTGGTGCCATTGAAAATAGTCTTTTCTCCCCTATTTCTGACAATGCAGCAGAGAAGACTAAAGATTTGCTGTCGTAGGGTGGATACCAGAATCCATTTACACTTTCTGTGGGGAACAGGGTGCTGGAGGCTGCAGATCAATTTGAATTAGCAGGTCCTTTAATTCTAAATTTCCAATTTATTTGCTGTGCAATCAGGGCAAGAATATAAGTGGAACGAAATAAAAATGGAGGTCTCTACTCACCAGTATTTGGGAGTAGATTACCTATGCTAATGTGCATAATTTTCAATTCCTTATCTGTCCTCCCCAGACAGGTGACCTGGAGTTATTAACACTGTTTATATCATTAAATACTGGGCTGGGATTATGGTCCCAGTGACTGCACAACACTCTATGTGAAATTCAGATCTCTGGAGCACCTGCTAATCAAGTTCATTTGGGCTGATCTTCCATCTCTAGTCCTGGCTAATCTAGGATTTAATAAAAAAAAGCAGGCAGCCTCCTCCAATTCCTTTACAGCCTAATCCGTATATGCAAAGATCATCAAAAGGGAGCACACACTGTGAGGGAAGGGGAAACATCACCCTCAGACACACAGAGCCAGGGTGAGACACAAACCCATCTCACCACCACCGTGGAAAATGTTTTTGGAGACACAGAACTAAACTGGGGCAGGAAAAACCTGCAAACACACCTGAGTGGAGGAAAAATGCTCTCTCCAAGTGGAGCAGAGCAGCAAGACATGTCAGCATGTGCCATTTTGTGTGTCTGGTTTATCAGCTGGAGGCCAGGCAAAAACAGGTAAATAGTGCTTATCAGCAGAGACTCATTAATGCCTTTTCGCTGCTGCCACAGGTGCTCCCAGTGCTCGGGATTGTCCCCACGTCGTGCAGGAGGCAAATATTTGCAGTGTGGGATGAGAGTGGTTTACTTTTCATCAGAGCGTGCTGTGGCAGTGGTGCTGCTCTCAGATGTGTCCCTGACTCCCTGTCTGGACCTGCTCATTCCTGGGGACAGGAAAAAGGAAAGATCCTTTCTCTCACTGAGTGAGGGACTTGCCTTAATATCTGCAGAGGGTCTGAGGTCAAGACAGTGAGGCACATGACAGGGCACTTCTGGTTCCTTCTTTAGACAGCTAAATTGATTCTTTTTTCTGCTTTTACAACAAAGCACATCACCTTTGGACAAAAAAAGCACATCACCTTTGGACAAATAAAGCACATCACCTTCCCTAAGGCCCTGGCACAGGTTCCCGGGGAGGCTGTGGCTGCCCCGCTGCTGGAAGTGTTCAAGGCCAGGCTGGACAGGGCTTGGAGTGACCTGGTCTAGTGAAAAGTGTCCCTGCCCATGGCAGAGGAGGTTTGGAACTGGATGATTGAAGTCCCTTCCAGCACACACCATTCTCTGATTCCATGATTCTAATAAACACCCCAAACTGGTACCAGCCCTCTTGAGCTGTGATGTGGTGGGTGGATAGCTCTGGTACAAAACACACTTTGAACAGCTCCAGGCACCACATCCCTGATCACTCAGGGCTGGAACAGGGCTGGACTCATTCTGCCTTATTGATGATATCATTGCTTTTGTTGCACAGGATAATCAGTTCTGGTTCTATGAAGAATAAATCCCCCAATTAGCATCTATCTTCACTCTATTTCATGCACAGATTAATTTAAAATAGAATAAACACAATACTACTGTTACTATAGTAATATACCAATATGAAAAAATACAACAGCAGAGCAATGATAAGCTTATTTGATAAAAAAAATATTCTGCATTTACTAATCAATGAAATGCCAACTAACATATGTGTCAAGAAAGTCTGGGATATTCTAGTTCAGGCCTATTGCTAATGGATGAACTTTGGTGTCCTCCACTCATGTTAGGAGGCCTCTTTCCCTTCAAGAAATTTACCTGAACCCAGTGAAGCTATTCAAGATATAAAGTGCTTCTCAGAGCAACAATACCAGAATATTAACACCAAGCTTGCTACTTGGAACAGCAGGTGTTCCTGAAGGGAAGTGCTTAATCAAAAATGTAATGAAAAGAAATGAGATGCTGGAGTATGACCCCTTGGTATGGCAAATGATTTGATGTGAATGCTGATAGCTGGGCAGTGAGCAGTGCTCTGTACAGGGTGCTGCCTCAGCAAGTGGGTTCCCTTCTCCTCCTTCCCATTGCCACTGGGCAGCCAAAGCCACCTGTACCAGCTCCTGCCCTGGGAAGGGATGGAATAGGCAACAAAAGGTGGCAAAAGACAAAAGGAGAAGAGACTGCAGGGAATCTGCAGGAGATCAGAGCAGTCTCAAAGCCAGCTGGTAAAGGGAGCTGTGGAGTGCTGTGAGTCAGGATCACATTTGGACCTCTGAGGCACTGGGACACAGCCTGGTGTCCCCCAGCCCTGGGATGTGCAGTGTGGGGTCTATACCCCTCCTGTGTTCATTTGGACCCCTCCTGCACCAAGTGATGCCAAGTGCATGAATGGCTCTTCTCCTCTGTGGTAACGTGGGAGCTCCTGTCCTCTCCAGCATGAGCCCTATCCTTGGTGAGGGATAACATCAAGGTGTGTGATCTGAATCCTGAGCAGGCCCTTGGCCTGTCCATGGAATAATCAAGCTCTTTTTGCAGCCCTTGAGAATCCACTGTGGAGCCACACTGAGCCCAGGGCACAGCTGAGGAAAGAAGCTGAGATTTTGGTTGTTGCTCTGCAGATATCAGCTCATTGCAGATGTGGCTGGTGAAGTACCCGTGGCTCTCACAGATGGTTTCTTAGCAATATCAAAGGTCTTTGCCTCACTGGAGATACCTGCATTTGTACCAAGGATGGCTGTGCTCTCAGTGCTCTGGTCTGAACCAGCTGAAATGAGTCATCTACCACACTGCATGCACAAAGTCCTTCATAACTGAAATGGAAAAGAAAATAATAACAAATGTCCAATGTGTTATTNGAGCTGGGTTGTGATTGCAGCCACCCTATAGTTCTGTCATCCAACAGCAGTTTGTAATGAAAAAAAAAGAAGTCCCAATTTCAAGCACTTTGGAAGCACAGTCTTTCATGAGCGCTGTCTGGGAAGCAAACCCCTGCACCTTGGATGTCTGTTCATGGAGGAGAACTTGCAAAGGCAGTGGTGCTCCTTAGAATGTGAGGGGTCAAGGAAGGGGGCTGCCAGCACTCAGCTCTTGGTAGCAGAGCTGAGGGGCTGGGAGAGAGGGGCAGAGTGCACATGTCCCCTCCAAACTGAGCTGCTCCCCTCCCTGCCTGGGGGAGATGTTGTGGTGCTCCCTCAACAGCACCTGATGCGCTTCGCAGAATCTCCTCACCCCCAGTTCACAAGGCAGGAGGCAGCAGGTTTTGTGGGGGCAGGTGAGCCAGGCACAGATGTGCAAAGGGAATGGATGTTGGCTAAATAAAGAGATGCTTAGCTGAAGATGGACACGTATGAAAGATATTCCCTCCTCCCTCCCTTGTTTCTGAAGCTAAATAAATAAAACCATGTTCTTGCCTGAGGCATCTTTCTGCTGGATGTGCAGCCGAAACCTTCTCAGTGATTCACTTAACAGTTGTGAGTATGATAATAACAATAATAAAAAACTCAAACAAACAACACACCAGAAAACCACAGGGTTTTGCAAGACCTCATAGCTGAGTGCTCCAAATATCTGAAATGCCATCACACTTTCTTGCTTAGTTCATAGGGACGACTGAGATGGAAAGAACTGCCTTATTTCGTTCCTATTCTCTTACTTATTTGACATTGTTTTGATTAGAAAAGAGAAACTATTGGCACGGGGTGTAATAGGTTTTATACCTCTTCTCAGTGTCAGTATCACATGCAGAATTCTCTTGCCTACCAGCACAAATTACTCTAACTCACTGAAAAGGAAAAAAAAAACATTTTGGTAGAAATATTGCTCACTTGGAAGTTATTTTTTATGGATATTGAAAAAGTCTTCATCTATTCTGTAATCCCCCAACCTACAAAGACTTCCAGTAGGAAACAGCTAGAAAACAGCCAGTCTACAGTCAATGTGATACATCTAGTTTCTCCCTGAAGAATCCAGATGTTCACATTTCTTAAAAGAGAAGTTGTGGCTCTAAGTACTATTGCTAAAAAAATTAAAAAATATCACAAAAATGTGACAGGGGAGTCTGCAGAGAGCCCTCGGATGGTGGCTACAGGCTATGAGACCTGTTGAACTTATTTTGGGGGATGCAGGTTATGAAGGTGAATGCCAAGGTCCTGCTCTTTCCCCTCTCCAGTCCCACAGGGTAGTGCTCTTCTAGTTAATGTTTGTTGAGCCAGCCGTGTGTGTCCCTGGGAAGTATCCCTGGGAAGATGAGGAATTCTTGTATTGACTTGGCCATAAGATAGTAAGGAACCACATGCTTCACAGGGCACCAGCTGAAAAAGTCCAAGGTGTTGATCTGGATGCTACCTTTCCCAGTTCCCATGAACTAGGAGATGCCCTCAGGATGAACTCTGCCTACACGATCAGGAATGTGGCCTTCTGATCCCTGCTCCGAGCAGGAACAAATTTGATATCACAATGGACAAAGTTTCAGAGTTTGCAGTACTGTGGGTGTTGTCAACACCTTGTCTGTGGCACAAAGAGCCCAGGACAACTCACACGTCAGATCTGATCCAGTTCAGCATTATCCTGAGAGACAGATCTTCACACATCCATGGCACCCACTGTTGTTTATCACATCACACCCAGCAAACGCGTTACCCGTTGCCCCGTGTTCACCAGTTCTAACAGGCTGCGTTTCATCTACTCAGGTGCTCATTTTGAGCTTACCAGGGCTGACATTTACATGGCTGCATTGGAAACACCAGATCTGGCAGCATTCATTTCATTCCTCACAGAGGGTAAATGCTGACACCTTCCCAGCCTGGTCTTTGAGCGATGCAGCTGCAGCAGTGAAGCAGATGAATGAATTCTGCGTCTTCACCAAGGCGCGCGCTCATTTCCCAGCACCATCTCCCTCCCCGAGTGTCATTCTGAACACAATGAGCATCACTGCCTCTTTTGGGCTGTCAGTTTAAAATCTCACTCAGGTAGGTGCTCAAACACAGGTGACAAAAGGGAGCCCCTTTCTGAGCTGACACAGCATGGCGACACCTCACAGAGCAGCGCCGGCGCGGGCGCAGATCAGAGGCAATCACAGCCCTGCGGCACTTCAAAGCACTGAGATCTACCAGTGATGGCAATGGGGAAGAGTCCTAAAAATAATGGTGTGGAAAGGCCCATGTTACCTTGTTTATACTGTATGCTAGGAACAGACTAGTTTTAAAAGCAATTTGCATAATTTAGATTCTCCACTCTTCGAATAGCAAATTAACAGTTCATTTTATGACTCTACCAATCAACACCTATAGCCCATTAAATTTAACAACAAACTTGCCTTATGAAGGAGGTTGCAGCTGAGTCTTTCAACAAGCCCTCCTTATCACTTATTCTTCCCCCTGAATTTTGTGTTTCTTCGTTTTATAAACCAGCATTTCTATTTTCTCATTAGCAAGTGTCATGCTAAATTAATTCCAGGTGTTAATTTACACATTGGGTGCCTGATTCAAAACTCAGCTCTGCTGGTGCCGATGGAGACTAACCTTACTGTGCCTTTGGTTCTCCAGAACAAATCCAGAGCAGCTCTCTGTTGCTCTCAGGTACTGCAGGTCTCAGCTAAATCTACCCTGCTTTCTGCTGCTGCAGAAAAAACCCCAGAGCAGATCCACTAACCCCATTCTGTCCCCAGGTAGTGCAGCGTCATTTGAGAGCAACTTCACAGAATGTAAAAAAAAAAAGACAAAACAAAACAAGGACTTGGTGTGTATGTTGACTATAACTGGAGGCAAAAATTGGCACAAGAACTGAAAATAGGCAAAAGCTTATTTAAAAGGTTCATTTTCAGCACCAGCTCTGAACACGGGGTCATTTTGGTAAACAATGAACATGCTGCTAATTGAAGGGAATGCTGTGGCTCGTGGCTTCATTTGCAAAGCCATTTAGAAGGGGTGATCAATATTTTATAAATACGTTAAGATGGTAATAAAAGATGCATGATGTAGTGTGTAGGTAGGGAGCCCTTCTGAAAGGAAATGAAGAAATTATAGATAACCTTGACATGTTGAAGTTACACCGTTGGAATGGTTAAGGAGAAAGGGTTTTAAGATGTTTCAAGGTAGGAAAGTGATAAGAATTCTTAAAGGAACAATGTCACTTTCTTTAGGTTTAAAAGCTGGTCTGCCAGAAGAGAAATATGTGTATGAGCTCTTAGATATATTTCACCCGTGAACTTTTGATAGGCATGTTTTCACTGGGTTCCACATTTCATCCAGACATAACTCATGACTCCTGTGCTTCTTGCAAAAGCCATCCAAAAGTATTTAGACAAGGTTGTTCTTAGCCCAAACACTGGATGGAGTGACAGTAATGAGGTAACACAGCAGTGCTTGTACTTACAGGCAGCACTGAAAATGCCTGTTTTCAGTGTTCTGTTCTCAAAAAATGGGAAAGATTATAATTTCTGTGGAGCAGGGTAGGCTTGCACTGGGTCCTTGTGAACTACAAGGAAATTGTTTCAGTTTAGGCTCTGTGGCTTTCACGTCTAAATTCCTGCCCCAATCTATTTCTGCTACAATGAGCATTGTGGTTACAAAGACCATGCAAAGCTGGGTTTGCTATAAAGTCCTTTGCAGCCTCTACCCTTAATCTCCAGAGATTGGGCAGAAAGAGATAGGATCACTTCCAAAAATTACAGGACAAAAGGTCATACTGGAACTAATCTGAGAAGAGCTACAGAATGAAGGCTGTGACTGCCCAGCCACTCCTGTGCAAAGGAGGAGGGTGGGACAGGTGGGCTTTGGGAGGCAGCAGAGGTCTGGCTATTGGCTGGGAGCTGGCAAACATCTCCACATACCAGTGGGAGGTCTTTTGCAGCCATGTGTAGGTCTAGAGGTAGAAAGGCATGTTTCAATTGTGTCATGGCTGTGTTTGCTGGGGCAACACACCTGGAGAACAACAGGTGGAGAAACACAGGTTTGATAAAGGAGAAAGCAAATTTGGGAGTCACTAAACTCAAACAGAGAAGCTTTAATGCAAATTTCTTGTAGCTGGGAAGCTTCAGGAGAAAGGTGCCCTCCCTGATCTGTGTCTCCGTGCCTGGGGCTGACCAGCCAGCCCTGGGGCTCTCAGTTTGGCTGCTCTTATGCCCTTACACTCCCCAGTGCCACCTTTGACGTTTGGGTCCTGCACTGCGTTTTTCCAGAGCAAGCAGCTCAATTAATAAATGTGTCCCATGAAAACAATGCAAAGCACACTGTTGTCTCACCCACAGAGTGAGTGTGGATGTGCCTGAGCACCAGCTGAGCTCCAAACCAGTGAATCCAGCCTGGATGGGGATTAGAACCTAGAAGCACATACAATTTCCTTGAATTTTGGGTCTTACTGCCAAAGCCTTCTGTAAACAGCTTCAGCTTCTGTCCTTCTATCCTTTGAACACACATCTCACTGTGCTTGACCTGTGTGTTTTGAAAAGAGGTGGTTTACTTGGTGAGAGCCTTTGCTGTTTCAGGTGTGTGCAGACAAATCAGAGCCAAACTGGGCTGAATTTTATGGCTCAAGTAGCAGGAGAGCTGCAGTATTTGTTAACTGTCATATATATATATGTATATCATACAAAGCACATTGTATGTGCTTCCTCCTTGGTCTAATTAATGACCTCTCCTAGCCCAGGGAAACACTGGAAGCTGCTAAACTTGTCATTTGGCCAGGCTTATTTCCAAGGAAATCAGGGCCCCATGTAACACCCTGTTCACTTAGAGAAGCTAAATCCTGAAGTGTAGCTCCTGCTCCCTTCCCCTTAAAGCTATTATCCTTAAAGGAGATTAAATCTGGTGTGGTATCATTTATAGCCACCCAAAACACACGAGGAGGCAGAACCCAGGTGAAAACAACTCTTCATAATGTCAGAACCACAGTGGGGAAAAAATGGATAAAAAAATGGATGAAAAGTGGTATTTTTATTTTATAATAACACCTGACCATTCCCCATTTTGTTCCAAATTTTTCTGCATCTTGCTTCAGGAAAAAGAAAATCCCCACCAAAGCATTTTCAATATTTAATTATAAAAAAAGTTGAACAAATGTTTCCTGCCTTTGAAAAAAATGGGAAAAAAAGAAGACTCAAACCCAATTTTTTAACCTGCTCCAGCACAGACAGCAAAATAATCTCTTCCTTATGCCAAACCACAGGCTCCTACTCCATGAATAAAACGCTGTGAGCATTGTAGAACAGATGATGCAAACAAGCACAATTAAGTAACTTGGTATCACACAGCAGGGGGCCGTGGTAAATACACACCAGACAATTTGTAACTGTGCTTATGTTTAAACATTTTATGGGTCTCGGAGCCCCCAGTTTTAATTTAAACAAATACACACTTTGGTGTATGTAGATAAATAAAAACAGAACGATAGCTCTCAGTCTGACAGGGCCCTAATGTGAGATACAGTCTGCAGTAAATAAAAGAATTATTTATGTAGGTAAATAAAATACGGTTGGATTCCCTCTCTGTGTGCTGACAACTCTTTCCATCACTTATTTTCTTATGATTTTTTGTTTTTATTCTAAGGTAAACAATCCTGAAGGAAAAATAAGAGGAGGGACATTGATTATACATTATAATTTTGGGACTAAACTGATTGACATCTCTCAAAATGAGGGATGTGTCCCAAGTACATTTCCCATAATTACTTTTCAGCATCCTTGAGGCAGTTATTTCTTTTCCTAAGCACAGGGAGGAAAGACTAAACCCCTGTCGCCACTCTACATCTATTACTGGCAAATAGTGACTTTTTAAATATTGCTGCTGAGTTGGGCATCCTTCCAACAAGGTGGCTGGAATTATACCTTTTCCCCTTAGGATTTTTTAATACTTTTTTAAAGTTTCTAAATACATTGCTAGACCATTTCCCTCTGCACAATTAACCAGCCTGGATCTGATCTGCCAGAATGAAATGGCAAAGTGAGAGACTCCTCCAGGATGTGGGATAATGCTGACCAGGTATTAAATTCATGCAAAACACACACCAACCTAGAGATTAGAAATTGAGGCACTGAACCAGGAAAAGTGCTGAGGAGCAGAACAGGCACGTCAAAGCCAGCATCAAAACAAGAGTCACAATAAAAAACACTAAACCAAAATGAAAAAAGAAATAAACTCAGAGGAAAAGAAAAACCAAACAAAATCTTCTAAAACTGTGCAAGACATCTTTGGAATGTTTCAGAATTTGCCTGTCTATATATAAGTCCATAATGAGAACACTCCCATATCTGCAGTACATGAGCATTCCCTTTCCCATCAGATGAGGTTCCCACCATGCTGGATTTGGCATAAATGTGTATTTCACATGATCCTCATCCCCCAAAGCTTGTTTAATTCCAGGGCCAAGTTTTCCCTTTGTGCAGTGCTTCCAGCAAAGGACTGGGTTTGACTGCAGTTTTCCACACACTGCCAGAATTGCTCCCTTCCTACAGGTCTGGTACAACACGTGTTACCCAGGGCAGGGTGGCTGGAGCAGAACATCCTTCCAAGCTCATTTTACCTTGGGAATTTCAGAATTTTTGGGAACATCTGAACAGTGACAAAATAGGTGAGAGACCCTTGGGCCTGTAGGGCTTTTCTTTTTTAAAAAGAAAGCTTTGGCAACTCTTTCTTTTTCTCTTTTCATACATTCCCACAGTGCTGAGTGAATACTTTTGTGGGTGTGTTGGAGAATTTGAGGAGGGGGAAAGGGGGGAGTCAGAGCCTGGACTGGATTCTTTGGACTTTATTCCATCCATATCAAAAGCAAGGCCAAAAAAGTGAGCACATTTCTAATCACAGCACTGCAGAACTGTGTATTTCAGAAAGAATATATATAGTTAGGACAACATTCAACCCTTCTTTTTTTTGGCATACTACTTCTACAAAGGAGTTTTCCTGGAGTCCAGATTCTACTGCAGTGAAAATCCCCAATTATAGTAAGAGGTGCTTGCAATACAGGTTATTTTGATGGACATAATACCCAAAACTAAGCTTTCTACCATCTGTTCGTCCCTAAAATTTGAAAGCAAAGAGAACATATTTCACCACTGCGTCAGTGAAAAGTAAGATAAATGCTATTTAAATGCATGTACAGCATATGTTCTTTCTTCTATGCCACGTTCATCTGTAAGGTTTTACTCATTTCTCTGGAGACAAATCAGTAGTAAAGAAGAAAAAAGCCACCAACCTTCCCCCTTCAACAAATCCCTCCACAAAACCAAGTTTTCTGAACACAGGGAGGTTTGTGGGAGATGAGAGTGCTATTCAAACTGCAAATGAGACTGGACTGTACACATACAATTATTTATTTCCTCCCCTCTCCAATTCCTTTCCCAGGTGGCTTCAGTGACATGAGATGGAAGATCTGAGGGGCTTGGGAATCACAAGAGAATAAAATTGTGATGGGGTGGAAGGGTTTGTATGATTTATTCAAGTGGACAGGGGGAAATTTGTTTTCCCAGCAGCACCTTTGGCATGCCCAGCAGTTTGTAGTCACAAAGTAGAAAGGAAAGAACCACCACAAGTGTCACTGCAGAGCTTTGAGTCTTTCACCACTGATGTCCCACAGTACTGCCAGCACAGCAGGGCTTTGGAGTGTCAACTGGTGCCTGGGATACAAAACTGTCCATGTGCCAGACAAAGTAGTTGGAGTTAAATACCTAAAACCACTTGAGGATGTTGGCTTTTCATTTGCTTGGTGGATCTTTACCTCCCTTTGCACCCAGCAGTGGTATCCATGCACTTGCATAGCAGATCTTGCCACCAGAGCAGCTGTGGTACAAAGACAGAGTTGGGACATGACCCTTGAGTTTGTTGACTAATCATCACTATTTCCCCAGTTCTTTCCTCTCCCCACCATGTAGCACCTAATTCAGCAGGTGGGCCTGGTCTCAGCTCTGCAAGAAGCCCTGGAAGAGACAGAACTGCTGATGGCAAAGAACAGGAGGGGAGGAGCTCCTGTGCAATGTGCTCGATAGGCTTGTCTTGGGGAGACTCCTCCCTCCAGGCTATAGAGCCATGGGTTTGTGGAAGCATTAGCATCCCAAACCACTTGCCAGTTTTAAAAATGTAGGCTGATAAGATGAAGGAATTTGGTTATTGCCTCTGACAGGAAGCAGGAATCTCTGTGTTCTGCCCTTTTTCCCTAAAATCTGCAGGCTCATAATCTCTATGCAGTGGCTTTGCCAAGAGTGTTAAAGCAGCCACCTCCTGGCTACATGCACAAGCACAGAGATTTTTGCACAATTTTTGGAGATGCTTCAGCAAATCTTCTTTGGCTCATGGAGAAATGATCTACTTTCAGTTCCTGGTGCTTTCTCACTCCCCAGGATGCTCACTGAGTCAGAGACATGACCACATCTGAAGCCTGGTTACTACTGGTCAGCCTCAAAAGTTACACTTAGGAGGAGCCTTGGAGCTCCAGCTGCCTCAGCTTGGTGAAATGTTCTCAGTGGAATGCCCAGCATTCATTGAGTTGGGTCTTTCTTTCAGCTGTTGGCTCAAATTGACAAAAATCTGCTCCTGTGCACCAGCTCAGAATTCTGTTAGTTTGAAAAGAGTGGGAGGAAGAGAAGGCAGGGCAGAGAAGGGCTTGCAAGAAAGAACTTTCTTTTTTTTTTTTTTTTCCCCCTAAAAAAAAAAAAGGATTTTTTGTAAAAAAAATCTAACATGATTATATATTTCTAGCTCCACTTCCCATCTGTTCACCTTCCAAAATGACATTTAAGGAGCTGAGTTTACAATGCTGGAGGCATCAGCAGCACTGGATTGAGTGGATCAGATTCCAGGCTGACTCTAAAGCTACTCAAACCTTGCCTAAAGCTCAGCTCTTATTTATTTGTTTTCCTACAGCAGAGGTGCCTTGATCTCTGGAAATGCTGGCATCTGCCCTTTTCTTGTTTGCACCCCTTTCTGCTGAGAGCGTTATCTGCCTTTTTACAGCACATGACTTGGTAGAACTGCCCCAAAACCCCTGACATGCCTGAAAGCACTTGGGGGGAGGTGAAAGGTAACTCTGACACAGACTCTGGGGTCCAGAACCCACAGATCAACGTGGTGAATGAGTTTTGGGGTTGCTCTTCTCTCTAGGACACACACATGTATGGTCCTGCATAATATTCAGAGTTAATGACTAGAAGAAGGCTCATGTGGGGACATGCCTGGACTCCTGCACCCTCCAAAACATCGGTGTCTGATGCAAAATGGGAAACATGGACATTCACCTGCTCTGTGAAGAGAGGTAACAGGAAACACGCCCGGATAAACTGATGCTCAGCACAGGAGAAGAGGGAGAAACAGCCACATGACGACATTGCAGACAGAGGAAGAACAGCTTTGCACTTGTAAATGATAAGGGCTGAGGGGCAGAAAGTTCTGCTTTCTCAGACAGTGACATGGCCTGACATCAGAGAGGATTTAGCCAGTAGGTCCATCAGGAAACTCAGTCCTACCTTTGCCATCTCCCTTTGCTCTCCAATAAAACAGGAGGCTCGTTCTGCAGTCTGTGGAAAGCATTGGTGGCTGCAGGTAGAGCTCTCCACGGGAACCTGGGTTCTCAGCTTCCCTCTGTGTGTATCCTGATCCTACAGTTCCCTCTACAAAGGTTTGGGTTTATTGACTAATGGCACAATTAGGGAAAAAAGGAAGGGGCCGCCCACACTGCTTCTGTCTCTCTGTTCTTCTGTCTCCCACAGAGGCAGGGCTCCGGCAATATTTATAGGCCTGTAATTTCCTGGAAGTTTATATAGCATGAAAGTAGAAGAAGTGATAAAATATGCAGTTTAATTGCAAAAACCCCATGTACTAATCTCACTAATGTGCTAGATTAAAACTGTAAATGTGTGAGGCTTCAAGGTGATTACACAGATTTAAAGAAAATTTTCCTTCTAAGTGACTCTATCCAAACTCATATTTTATGGTATCCTGGACCTCACAATTGACTTTTATTTGTTTTATTTTTATGAATGATATTCAAAGTATAATATTGTCACAAGGGATTCTCTTTCTCTGTGGATTCTTTCAGGATGCAGGATTTCTATTAACTTCTCTCAGAATTTTTTTGTCACACTAGGCTGCCTTAGTGGCTGCAAGCTCTATTGTATCACACTGGGCTGTGTTAATCACTCAAGCTGGTGTGGAGGGTTAGTGCAAGGACTGGACATGTTGAAAATCTGCTAAAATTCTATTTAGAGGACTTGATACCAGCTGGAAGACCCTGCATTTCTCCTGTGAGTTACCAGTGACTCACATCACCTGCATTTCCCTACATCCTGTTTATTTCCCCCCACAATTTTGCAGGACACACTCCTTCTATGTTTGCAAAATTATCTTTAAGCCCTATTTCCTAGAGAGAATTAATAGAATCATCTATACACAAGTAATGTCTGATGGGGCTCTAGAAAAAGCAGTGCACACAGAAGGTAACTTGAGGCCAGAAGATACTCAGACTGGTTCAATGTCAGGAACTCCAAACTGGAATTTTAGTGGACTGGTTATACCAAACTTCAGTTTGTCAGAATTAACACAATTAATTAAACAATTTCTCTGCAGTAAACATGACTCTCTTTGAGCAATAAGTGTATTAGAGATCTGCTGTTAAGCTTCTTTGGGAAGGAGCCGGTTGATCCTTCTCTGTTCACAGCGACCTCTCTGTAACTGCAATACAATTATTTCACAGAGTTTGGGATGGACAGCAGACTTACTGCAAACCTCCAGGATCATCCTAGAACAACTCTGTGAATAAAGACAGTCAGGGTCCTCCAAACAACCCCTGGCTCAAGGGTGAGGGACAAGTGTCCCCTTGTCACGCATTCATGGGCCAGCACATGGCACAGAATTATTTAGGCTGGGAAAGACCTTCAAGACCATTGAGTCCAGCTTGGTTTGGCTGAGCTCCCAGGGCAAAACTTGTCCTCCCATGGCCAGAAGGAGCCCACACAACAGCTGTGGATCCAGAGCTCACCACAGTGACACCCCTAGGAAGTGGAGGACACCACTGATGTCTTATTACAGGAATGAGGACCACTTATTCTTAAAATCCCCCCCACAGATATCCCTAAAAATTCCCCAAATCCATAACCCCCAAACTCTAGCCCCAAAGGCCCCTCTGCAGAACACTTTGTGCATCCACAGCTAGGACATGCTGAACTGGCAGGAGAATTGACTTTGGGACCTGAAAGTCCTCCACAGACCACTCACATTCACTGTACACCAGTTATATTTAATGCTAGGAAGGCAAAATAATCTAAACATCATTTTGCAAATGTTAAGCTATTAAACTAGCAAATGATTTGAGACAAGAGCAACTACACGGGGTCAGCTTCTCTTTCAAACACTCCTAGGGTACATTATGTGTAGAATGCTTCATGCAAATACCATGGCCTTGAGGTTTTTCCTTGTGGCTTTGTTCATTCTCTCATTTCTGCAAGGAGGCAGGAGGAATAAATAGATGTTTTTATCACCACTTTTTTGCTTTCAGAAAGTTCACATATTGCATTTTTGACATTATGTAAATTAAAAATCACCATGGCATTACCTGAAATAAACTATTATATCACTCCTTTCACGCTGCTCTAGTTAAGATACTGTCAGCACTTCCATTACTAGCCCTTATTTCAAGGAGTTTCAGAGTTAGTTGTTAGAAAGGTTGGGGATTTTATTTATTTATTTATTTTATTTTAAATGGAAACTTCTAACAAATTCCCAGCCTGGGGAGGAATTTCATTTTCGTCAGATTTGAGCAAGAACTACTTGTCCATTTTACTGTTCAAATGCTATGAGGATATTAACCCTCCAAAGGCCTGAACATAAAGCCTGAACATGACAGGTATTTTTTGAATGTTGAAAACTCAGTTTCCTGGGAGAGGTTTCGATCTCAGAGCAGGGCACACACTGCAGTGGAGAAGAAATCAATTTATAACAATTTATTTACATCAAATTAGACCAATGGAAGTCTGACTGAAGGCCTGATCAGTGGGACAGATTGTCTCATGTGTTGGGAGTTGGGTTATCCCAGGAATCACCTGGTCTCTGGGCTTTTCAACGCCACAAGGCTGGACAGGCTCATCACACCCATCCTGTACTTGCTCAGCCTCAGCAGAGATTTTGTCTAGGACTTGTAGGTAGAAGAACCCTGAAGTTTCTGTCACTTGGCCTACATACACACACAGATAATTTTGTAATTGTTTAAAACAACTGTTCAATAAAATAATAAAGCATAATTCAGACCACAGATTCAATTTTGCTTTGTGTGTGCTCCCTATGCACTCAATATAAAGGCAGTGCTCTGTCTCAAGATATTGTTAAATTTGGGATCTTTTCAGAAATGGCTTTTGGATCACCAGGGTAAGGTGACAGTCCTGGATACCTGCACAGGGCACATTACTGTTCCCAGGGATAACAGCTGAAGGTCCTAATTCAGAAAGTCCCAATGACCCAGTGTTCCCAAAGCCCCACTGCAGGCAGTAGGGATGTGGACTGCATAATAGCTGACTCCTGCTTTTTAGCCCAGGCTGTTATCCCACTTCCCTGAGCAATTCCCTTCTCAATTCAAGATCACACTGTGCCATTCTTACCAAAATAGTGCAATAAAAAATCATCCCATCTCTAGTGCTGGGACATGACTATGGATACCTGGAGGAACAAGTGGAGTCCTGACACACAAATGTGTCACCAGTGTATGCAAACCAGGGTTTGTGTCCCTGCTTCTGGCAGGCTGAACTCCACACACACCTTTGGAAGGTATCTGTTTTCAGAAAGTTGTACAAAAAAGAGAATAAATTTGGTCTCCATGTCAGGTAGAACGAGGAGTAATGGACTTAGATTACAGCCAGGGAGATTTTGACCAGACATTAAGATAAACTTTCTAACAGGAAGGGTAGTTAAACACCAGAAAAAATAGCTCAGGGAGGGTGTGAAATCCCCACTTGGGGACATTCTGAGTACAGATTAGACAAATGCCTGACAGGAGTGACAATTTTGATGTTCCTTTGGGGCAGGAGATTATATCTTGATTTCCTTTCCAGCCCCGTTTCCTACAGCGCTTTGGAAATCCTTTAGAAATAAGGAAGGATACATATTTTGACGGCTTACATCCTTCCCTGTGTTCCTCTCTGTAATCATTCCACCAGGGATACCTGGCTCCAGCTGTCTCCTTGGGATCCCTGTAAGTGCCATGAGCTCTTTCAACCTGCCACCTCCCCACTGCTGTGCAACACCCCCTTGGCAAAACAGCACATGGGGCGGGATGTAAAAGGTTATTCTCAGTGGCATCTGCCAGGCAACAGGTTTCACCACGAGTGAACACCAGGAGCCACAGAAAGCTTTTCTTTAAAATTAATAAAGACGTTAGCAGGTGACTCTGACCCCCCTTTTGCTGGCTGCAGCCAACAGCTCTGCCGAGCTGCTACTGCTGTGCCTGCCTTTCCCAGCAGCGCAGGGATGAGAGTCCAATTTGTGAGCCACAGGAAATTTCACAGGCAAAATGCAAACAGCCAATTCCAGGCTTTGTTTAGAAATATTTTCTGTGTTTCCTGCTGCTGCAGGAAACCAAGAAGGGGAAGAAACCCAAACAAGAAGTCACTCAGCCTCTTCAGTGCCACTCCTTTTTCCACTCCTGGTAAAGCAAAATGGGAGATATAAAACTGGAGGGAGCCACAAGGTAGAGATGGAAAAGCTGCTGCTTCACTCTGCAGCCCTCTCCTCTTCATCACTCCAAGGTCTTCATGCTCCTTTTTCTTGCCTGTCCTGTTTTACCTCCTGCATTACTGCAGCTCTGTCCTTCCCCAGACACCAAGCTCCTCCCAAATTTAAATTTTGCAGGACCAGAGATTGCCTCACTCCCTAAAAAATTCATACTCCTGGGCCCCAAGGGGGCTTCTTGCTGCTTCCTTAGTCTAACTAGAGTGAAATTAGGCAACATACCCCTTTTTCCCATCCTTGGTTGGAATTACTAATTCAGTAACTGCTGAGACAGTCTTGGCTTGCTGTACAATTTCCCAAGGTAGATTCATGTGATCACATATTGCCTGGCTGAGAGCACACACAGAGATGGCCACAAAAGCAAATATCATGGAGAACCATATGTTTTAAGTTCATTTCCGTTGGGGCAACTCTTTGGCTTGTGCATCTCTGCCTGCCTTTGGTTCTGTAGCTCACCTTTCTAACCCCCCCAAAAGCAAACAGTGCTTTCTTCTCCCACTATCAAGCACCACCTTCACACATATTCAAGTTACAACAGTCCCTACACCTTTGAGCTGCTTATACACAGATTTCATGTTCAGAACTCAGGGACTCAGTTTTCCATAGTCATCTTTCCTATTTTTTATATCATCCATAGCCACACTGTTGGCAAGTACAGGGACAGACAAAAGGGACTCAGGCTTTTTTTAAATGTATGTATGTAGGCACATATATATTTTTCATTTTTGGATGTTTCCCTTAATCATATCTTGAATTAATGCAGGGCTTGTTCATTCGGAGCTCTCATTACCCTCTTAATTAACTGTGCACAGATGGAAAAAGTCGGAATTGCTTCACTCGAGTTGTTCTGCTAGTTTTAAAATGAGATGGCAGATGGAGGACAAGGCAGAAAGGGCTCAGCTCAGAGGTAGGAGACAAGTTTTCAAGCTGTCACAGAAACGTCAACAAACGCTCCATCTGTTTATGAGGTGTACCAGGCAGAGGCAGTTTTAAGTGCCATCCATAGACGTGAGTTCAAAGAATTCCAAACAATTAGCAGCAAAATGAAAGTTGTGGGTTTGGTCTGAGATTTACCAGGACACTGTCAATCCATATTGCTGACACTGGATTCGAGAGCAGCCAGCACAACACTTGGAGTGATGTTCTCAGGGTGGCAGTGGCCAGGATGAGCTCAGGACCCTCAGGGTGCGTGTTGGCTTGCTAAGAGTACATCCCCGGAGCTCTGCAGACAGCCTCAGAGAAAGGCCAGATGTTCCCAAAGGCCCCAGAGCAAGTCAGTCTCTGGAAACTGATAAATAACCCTCAAAGAAGCATCTCTGAGCTTGTTTCTATGAGCATGAGCCCACAGAAAGAAGGGTCCTTAGCTGAGCACCCCAAATGAAGACAGTCTTTGTGGAAAGAGTCTCCTCTGGTTTCAATTTTCCAGAAGTTTTCCATAACTGAATGGATCCCAAGTTTTAGCCTTTGGGAAGTACAACAGGCAAGTGTGGCTGAAACCACATACCTGAGGTGATGCAGGTAAGCAAGAATAAACTCCTGTCCTGGAATAGCCCTTCTTGGAGTGCTCCAATGGGATGTTAAGTGGTTATCCTGTTGGAGAGGACACCCACATGCTGATCTTGATGTGGAAGGGCACAGCACTCACCAGAGAAGCAACAGCAGGGCATGAAATACCCGTGTCAGGGCTCTGTGTAACACAGTGGTGTTGGATATTCAAATTACCTGGGAAGCCTACGAGGAGCACATCTGCTCCCTAACACAGGAGCCAACTTCTGTGAGTGGTGTACATCTGTATGGAGGCTTTGTGGGTTTATGTATGGTTAGCAGGCATGGTTATTTGAAACTGAATTGCACCCATGTGGCTTCCACACAGTCAGTGATGCTACAAGAAATACACACAAAGAGCAGTTCTGCACAGCTTCTTGTGATATACTTGCTAATTCTTTTTCCAATAACTCGAGGGTTTTTTTGGGCAACACCGTATGTTACAATGATAGGAAGATCCAGGATCACATCCATATAATCTCATTTCAAAACTGAGACTATGGATTTGAATTTTCCTCAGCTTCAGAGGTATCTGGATCTGTCACAGGTCCAATATTTTCCATAGCTTCTTGGGTTTTTTAATAATAAACGATTTCCAGACACAAACTTGAAAGCTATCCTCTGGAAAATGTTTACAAACAACATCCCCAGCAAAAGCTGCAATAGAATGTTTTCTATTTTCCCTTGATATGGTGTATATATTTTTATTTATGTGAAATCCCAATTGCTTTTTCCTATTTCTCCTCCAGCCCCCCACTTGGGTCTATACCATACAATTAATTTTGTTTAGACCCAGCAAATCTGTAGTTATTTTAGACCCAATTGGAAGGAACATATATGAACCATGAAGTATTGTCCATTGTGAGGGTACACTGGGTATTATTTAACACTGAGATGGCAGGGCAGCAGACCACACTGCCTGGTCCTGCTCGTAGCCCTGTCAAAATTTGCTCTGCAGTTTCAGGCAATTACATGTTTCCTGTGTGTGCACCTACAGCAGAATTTTGTTTCAGACCAACAGTGTATTTTTGAATACTAAAACTGCCTCTTATTACACTTCAGCTCACATGGTGAGGCAGGCTTGGTGCTCATGAACTGAACTGCTTTTCATAGAAGCACATTCCTAATGCACTAATGAACAGTCAGAATATGGGATCAGACCAGTGGCAACCTGAAATATTTCCCTTTAAATGATTATAGCATGGACACTGGTCCTTTGAAATGGCTATTTTGCTCTCCACAGGTGCCATGCTACTTGCCAAGCACAGACACTGCCTCTGCTCTGCATTATTCAGTCTTTCCTTGTGGGACTGACTGGGTATTGTTTGTAAGGATGCTTTGTGATAGAAGGGAGTATTTCAAGTGTGAAATGATGTAGGATAGGTGGGATGCAGCTCTAGGTTGCTGTGGAGAAGCTGGACAGCTGACAAATCATCTTGTGTTGTGTGGCCTGGAGTGTGTTTATTTGATTTTTTGGAGATAGAAAGGGTAGAGTTAACCCTCTGTCTGAACTAGACCTGTAAGGGCCTTTCAGCAGAGTGTGCTCTTTGGGGAATCATCATCTCAGTTTTGCCTTCAGTGCTGTTCATACCCTGCGTTTAGGCCCCTGAACAGTGTCAGCCCATCAAGTAGTTCTGGGGCTGCAGAGCTAAGGGCTACTGGGAATAGGGGAACTGAACTATAACATTTTGTCAAGAGCAGACCACCACAGGTGACACTGGGACACCACAGGTGATACTGAGACACCACAGCTGCCCACGGTGCATCAGAGAGGAACCCAGAGATGTCCAAGAACCTGCCAGAAAAAGGATGTGAAAGTGATTTTCTTCAGACTGGTGGCTAGGAAGCTTAAAAGGCAAAAAACATGCAAAGCTTTTTCTGTAGGTAAAAAAAGGAGAAAGAAATCAAGGAGAAAGCAGGATAAGAGCAGAAACTCATCTCTGTGCATGTTCTCAGTCTGACAGGAGAATATACCCTTCCCAGGGGCTTCTTATCAGAGCCTCAGCTCCCTCAAGGTCACAGATCAGGGTAATTACACTCTGATAAGTGCAGTCCTTGCTCATTTGCAGTTAGATACTGTGGTTCCTCGTTTTCTGCTCGGAATACTGAGCCAGCATCAACACCCCACAGCACCTGCAATAGTGTACGGTTGCAGTTCAAAAGAATGACATGTAATTCTGGCACGAACACCTGAAAAAGCACTTTAGGAACTTTAGGTTCTAAATAGGGTCAGGAAATGCTTGTGTGGAGGAGTCTGATACTACCCAAGGCTTCTTGTGGACTCTTCAGGGAAAATCCTACAATCCAGATTATGGAAAAAGCCAGTATTCCCTGTAATAGTCTTTTCTGGTGTTATCATGAAAATCTTTAAGCACCCACCATGGAAACACCAGCAATGACTGAAAAGGGAAGGGAGATGTTCCTCTCCAGGGAGCCCTTCAGTGAGCTGAGGATTAATCATTCTAGAACACTTCATCCTGGGCTCCTCAAGTTTTTGGCAGCTCCCTGTGCAGCTTACAAACCGCTCCACAGAAGTGAATCCACTAGAGCATGTCCTGGAGAGGCTGCTGCATCCTCCATAGACACAGGACAGTCCCACATGAATCCAACCCCAGACAGCCCTCCTGCCTCTTGGAGCACTGACACACAGAGGTCGAGGCAAAGGGCAAGATCTCTGCCTTAACCATTGCCAGTCCTTCAATTCAGCAAATATTCTCCCTAAGGAATCTCTGAAAAGCCCTAAGAAGATGATCCCTGCTCTCAGCCAGGCCTCAGAGTCCTTCTGCAGCCTGGCTGGGCAAGGAAGACTCCCTGAAGCAATGCTGGGTCATGAATTTATTTAATGAGTGAGCAGAGAACAGTTTCAGTTTTAGAATATTTCCCCCACACATACCTTTACTTTTTTTCTCCTTTCTAAAAGAGGTACTTAAATCATCCCAGTGAATAATAAGGATGCTCGCCAACCCAATTTGAGGCAATTTCCATTTCACTCCCAATATCGTCCTCAAACATACTTTTCCCTTTATCTGTGGAATGGCCTGTTCTGCACAGCACCTTAAATAGAAAGTGCCATGCTAGCTAAATGCTGCCTTTCAACTATTACAATAAATATCTGACAGTGAGGAAAATAAGAAAAGAGGCAGGCAGGGACTGATCTGCCTTGTCATGTGCTCCTGACTTGGCACCAAAAGCTTTGTCAGTCCATTAGTTGCTGTTAATTTCCTTGTTCCTCATGGCAAAGGTGGCCAGAATTGGTGGAGCTGCTGGAAATATCACATAAATGGGGTGATTCACACTCAGAGCTGTCACTGTAATAAAATCCCATTTAGAAAATGCCCCCTTCACCCAAGGAAAAAAAAGCAAGATTCAGAGTCTGCCCTCCCCCTGTTTTCTCCTGTAGGAATGTGTGACCCATCAGCATCAGACAGGAGCTCAGATCTGTCCAACTGTGAAGACTGGTCATAATTTCAGAGGGACATCAAGTCTGATGGCCTATAATCAGTTCAGACAGAACAGCTTTTATTTTTTTTAGTGGGACTTTTCAGACTGGACAGAAGCCAAGGAAACAGAGAAAAATATAAAATGAAAAACAAAAAATGAATTCTTGCTGTTGCCAGTATCATTAATGTGTTTGTGCTTGAGGAAGTGATAGATGTGAAAAGAAATAAGCAGAGCTGACTTGAGGAGACAGGACACGACACAGCCAGAGTCGGGTCATTTTACTCAGCAGTTCTCTCTCAGATTCAAACCTCAGAGACCAACTCTCAAAGGCATCTTTTCAGGTGTGAGATGGAAAGAGCTGAGGGGACACCTTAACTGAAGGGTGGTACAGCCCTTTAAAATCTACGGCAGCTCGAAGTCTGAGAAGGAGCAATTTTAATTTTCAGTACAGTCCAAGATTCATATTAAAAAAAAAAAAAAAGCAAACCCAAAACTTATTTACTTTTGGACAAATCTTTTGGAGTTGCTTTCAGAAAGCCTTCCACACTTACAAGGATACTGAAAAAACCCTCCAAAAGTGAGCAGAAAAATCCCAGAAGTAGGATGTCCATCTCTTCTGGTGTACTCTGAATTCCATGGCTGCTGGACAAAGATGTGTAGCTGGTTGGGAGCTCATTTAATGAACACACTAACAACAAGATCTGTCACTCATTAATAAATTTCCAATAATCAGAAAGAACAAGAAGCATAGATGTCTCCCAACATTTTCACTTTAAATTAAGTGAATTAAGTAAATCTTCAGCATGCCAGAAGCACTAACCCAAAGCTGACACCAAGCTTGGGGGTGGATGCCCAGGTACATGCCCAGGTTCTGACCTCATGTTTGCCCTATTTTGACCAGAAGGACAATACAGAAAACACCAAAAATCGGGATATGCAGCTGTGAGGTATCTAAGCATGACCTTAGTCCTTCTTAAAAGGATAACAAGGAGGATTTGTGGTCAAGGGTTTGGTGTTTCCCTTTTGGACTGGGCTGGTTAGGTAAGGTTTGTCATTGAAAGGGCTGGATTTAGAGTGTTTTGCAGCTGTGCCTCCTAAAATATTTACTCAGTGTCCACTGAAGCAGTTTGCAAAGCCATCAGCAATCACTCTAATCTTCCTGAGCAGCACTGTGAGCAGTGAAATGAAAGACTTCAGTAAAGTCTTCAAATAGCTGGTGAGATTAATCTTGTCAAGTATAAACACCTCTTGACTCCACAGTAGGTTGGGATGGGGAATGTGAGATTGGTCTCCTATTTTGACAGACCCACAACTACCATTTTTCCCAATTATCACAGAAGAAAAGAAACACAGTGCCTGGATGATATGGCAGGGAAACCTGTGATGTGAGGGAGAAACTCAACCAACAGAGATGTGATGTTGAGAGGCACAATGTGTTTGTCAGCTCTCCACTCAAGCAGGCATGACTTCAGTGATGAAAAGCTGTCCTGGAAGGCAGAGCATGCAGGGCAAGGTCTCTGTGATCTTCAGAAGGCTTCTGCCTACCTCCCAACCAGGAGGTTTTGTGGGGGGTATATATGGACAATCATATTTTCTTGGTTAGAGTAGAACTAACTGTTGAGGAATGTCCTGCCCTTTGCTCACACGAGTCCCTCCAAGGCTAATCCAATAACCTCCGGAAGCAGCTCTATATTTTAACCCTTTAATGAGATCAGCCTTGTTACAGCCTTCCCAATCTCCCAAGTGCCTGGAGCTCACCTCCAAACCAAGAGCAAGACTAAATACCAACAGCATCAGGTCCAGAGAAACGAGTAACTTCCAGACTCAAGACCAGCAGGTCAATTCAGCAAAGTACTTGAGCACAGAACCAGATCTCACTGATTCCAGCAGACTCAGGACACACACTGAGAGCTGAGGATGGGCTTTACCCACAGTAGCATTGTGATCAGGGGATCAACAACTCTATGAACCTGACACTTGGAAGCCTCCCTGCTCCCCCTGCAGCTTCATAAGTTAAAAAGTTAGAGTGAACCAAGGGGCACAAAGCACTGCAGCAGCCCACGGCTCCCAGCATTGCCTACACCAGGCAAATAAGTACCTCAGCATCTCTCATAAGCAAAAACCTGAACTGGGGCCTTAAGCACAGCCCTAACAGTTGGGGCCCTCTATTGTGATAGCTGAAATGAGCCAAGGAAAGCAGGAATCTGGCTTGAAACCAAGCACAGGTTCTGAAGATTAAGATATTTTAGCTAATGAGGAGGTGTAGCAGAGACAAGAAGAGAAAGACACAGAAGCAGTAGAATAGAAAAAAGGCAGTGGGATAGCAGCCTTCTCAGGAATTCACAATGGGACAAACCATGGGAGAGTTACTGTGTTCTATTGTAAAGGGCCACAGCAGGACCGGACAGCAAAAGGAAACTGTCCTTTGTAGCATCTTTGACCTCCCTTCCATGAAATATCCTCCTTTCTGCCAAGGTGCCTCTGGCTGTAACACTGTAGTTCATCTGTGCATCCTTTGCAAATCATTATGTGTTTGTGATGACCTGAGTCAAATGAGAAGCTTCACACTAAGAATAATCCCATTTCCCCCCAGGATGAGATGACCTAAAGAAACACAATTGGGTCCCGTGTCTCTGTGTCAGTAGTGTTGTGACTTTTTGGGTTTTTTTTTAGTTATTCTAAATTATTTATCACTTTAGCATACCCTCCTCCTTTGCAAGAAGTAAGTGTTATCACAAGCAATCTCCCCACAGTGTCACCAACAGTCTGCACTGCTTTTGACTCTTCTTAACATCACACACAAAACCAGTTCGCCAAACTCTCAGTAACTGAACCGTCTTATCCAAAGGTGTTTTTTCCTTTTGACAATCTTCAAAGATTAGATATAACATCTGAGTTTTAGTTGCATAGACCTGCCTCACCCCCTTCCCCATTTTAACAGCAAATTGCTATTCAGGGCTACTAGAAAGTACCAGATTAAGAGGTGAGGGAGAGATGATGCACTATAAAACACAGCCCAGCATAGAACCTTTATTCCCCAACTCCCTTCCCCACCCCAGCACAGTATGCAATAATCCACAGCAGGTCTTGAAGCAGTTTGAGTTTTCTACCAGCTCTCACTGCCTTTTACAGTATTTCTGTATCAGAACACAAGCATGGCTTCAGGATCTAGATAAGTAGAAGAAACATAATATCATGGAGTGATTGAAGTTGGAAGGACCTCTGTGGGTCAGCTGGCACCACCCCTGACTCAAAGCAAGGACAACTTCAAAGTTACATTAGATAAGCTGATAATAGTGATTATTTAGGACCCCTGTGGTCTGTCTGTATAAAGTCAGCTCAGGCTGGCTTGTTTTATCCTGCCCTTAGCCTTGCTCAACTCAGTCCACCTCTTCATCCCAGAGGGCTGCATCTTCTCTCTGAGGCAAGACACTCACTCAACTCCAAAAGAACACCATTTCCTAAAGGACTCTAAGTTTAGGCAATCCTTTCAGAGCAGGATAAAAAAAATAAAAAAGGCAACAAAGGAGGAAAACTCTCTGAGCCAAAGCCAGGAGGCAGAACTGAACTAAAACCAAGACTTCATACAACTTCTCCCAGTTTGCCACCAACTAAGCACACATCCTTCTCTCCCAGCAGCACCCAGCTCCATAAACCACCAACATTCCAGCAGGGAGAGGCTTTCTATTGACCAGGGAGCTTTACAGACTCACAAAAATGAGAACTGTCCTTTACTGACCATAGTTTTTGGTCTCCACGAGCTCAGGGCAGACTAGAAGCAGGCACTCCCAAGTGAGAAGGCCTGCAGCCACAGCAAGGCTCCCTTTCATGCTGGCAGCACTCAGTGCCTCCCCCTGTATAGGAAAGAAGCTAATCTAATTAGCACCTGAAAACAGCAGAAATGAGGTCACTTGCTTCCTGTGTAAAGCTTAATTTTGTATAATTTATTTTTACATTTTCTAATTGAATGAATATTAATTAACTGGAATTTAATGCAGAAGATGAAGACATTAAACTCTCATTAACAAACACTGAATCCTATTCATCCCCAAACACTTCACATCTGCAGCATTAAGTCATCAAAGGAAAAATCTGCTATGATTTATGTCATTTTCCGGTGGAAAAAGAGAGGCAATGAATCTGCTTTATCAGCTAATTATCTGCATGGTGACACGTGGCTCTGCAAGCACCCAGGGATGGGATGTGGGTTCCACTGAGGTGTGTGCTTTTCCTTCATGCAGTGGCATCAATTGAGCTCCAAATGACCTGGAACACAGAGAATTATGGAATCATTGAATGATTTGGGTTGGAAGGGACCTTAAAGATCATCTCATTCCACTCCCTGCCATGGGCAGGGACACCAGCCCGGGTTGCTCCAAGCCCTGTCCAACCTGGCCTTGGACACTTGCAGGGGTGGGGCAGCCACAGCTTCTCTGGGCAACCTGTGCCAGGGCCTGCCCACCCTCACAGGGAAGAATTTTTTCCTAATGTCCAAACCAAACCTACTCTCTTTCAGTTTGAATCTGTTCCCCTTTGTCCTGTCACCCCATGCACATATAAATAGTCTCTCTCCATCTTTCTTGTAGGCTCCCTTTAGGTACTGGAAGGCCATAATTAGGTCACCCTGAAACCTTCTCTTTTCCAGGCTGATCAATCCCAATTCCCTCAGCCTTTTTTCACAGAGCTGGAAAGCAAACCCGGGCCATGTATGGCACCACATGAAACTCACTGAATGGGCATCAGGGTGGTGAATAGAGCGATGTTCCAGAACTGGGAGGAGTATGGACTATGTCTGCCAAAGGTAATGACCCTCACTGGAGGACCTGAGAAAAACAAGCTTTTCTGGATTATTTGAAACTAAGCCTTTATTTGAGGCTTTATTTGGTGTGTTCAGCCTGGAAAAAAGGAGACTGAGGGGAGACCTCACTGCAGTTACAGCTTCCTCATGAGGGGTAGAGGAGGGGCAGGCACTGATCTCTGCTCTGTGGGGATCAGGGGCAGCACCCAGGGAATGGCCTGGAGTTGTGCCTGGGCGGGGTTAGGTTGGATATTAGAAAAAGGTTCTTTCCCCAGAGGGTGGTGGGCACTGAACAGGCTCCCCAGGCCTGTGGGCACAGCACCAAGGCTGGCAGAGCTCCAGGAGCATTTGGATGATCCTCTGGGGCACAGGGTGTGACTCTTGGGAAAGGTCCTGTGCAGGGCTGAGGGTTGGACTTGATGATTCTTGTGGGTCCCTTCCAACAGTGTATTCTGTGGTTCTGTTATTCTGTTATTCTACAAATTATTATTAACAAATCTTATTATTAACCATGTGCAATGATTACTGTCATCCCTTGGTGAGTCACCCCTTCCTCAGGCACAGGGCTCTTTCTCCTCCAGCACAAGATGGAAGATGAGGGGCAGTAATTCCAGAAGGTTCCCCTACTTGCTAAATCAGCTGCAGCTCACAGAGGAACTATGGCCAGTGCAAGCAGAGTTACTGAACAGGGAAATGAGGAATGAGCCCAGGCAGAGACTCCCACGGCTCCGTCGGCAATCACCTGGTTTCCCGGGAAGAGAGATGTGTCAGATCCTTCACTGGTTCAATTTACTTTAAATATAAACACTGGGAGATGTCACCGTGCTTCAGAAAGTGGAGCATAGCTGGAATGTACTGAAAGTGTCCCAAAAAGTTATTCAGTGATTCTAAAGTGTTTCTTTCTTGTCATGTCCTTTATAATTTAATTAGTGGCAGGTTGTCATGCAATAACTATAATCTATAGATTTATGCACTGGAGGAAAATAGCGACCTCATTCTTAAAGCAGCAGAGCTTGCTCCCCCTGAGCCTGCTGCTGGTGAAGTTGCCATCTGCTGATAGTTTCCTGGAATGTCACCTGTTCCTTTAAGTATATTTATATAAATGAAGCAGTGTATCTTCAACAGTCTTTCCCTTCTTATGATTTATTTCAGCAGGTTTTACATTTCAATAGCGTTTTCATTTTTCCAATAGAAATCTTTTGTGGAGGTGAAACCTGACTTTATATCTGCAAGTAGACATTACACTAAAAGTGGCAACAATAATCAGCTATAAATCATGAAAATAGCCTAGAGAAGTAAGCCTGAGAAGCAAAACAAGAGGTGACAGTGGAGACATTTAAAAACTCAGAGAGAAAAACAACTAAAATGGTGACGTCTGTTCCGTATCAACAAGAATTCAATAAGCTGGTGGAGAGGAAAGGAAGGAAAATCTAGAAATCTGGTAAAAAACAAAGCAAAGAAAGGCCAACATACCTCAGTTGAAGCAGAAAATTGAGCTGTTGATAACAAATAGGAAACTGGCACATGAACAATAACCTACTGAGGTGCCCAAGAACCTGAAAATGCAAAATTCCTCTGCTGCACTCCTTTGGGGAAGACAAAGCAGAGCAGTGATTTAACCAGACTCCAGTTTTACTGATGTATCTGCTGTCAAACCCAAACAGCTGAGAAATACAACCAGCACTAACTCACAGTGGGAGAGATGAGGGCAGAGCTGGTGGTGGGACTGAAGCCAAGCAGGTCCCTGAGTACACCAAGAAAGCCAAAGGAACTTTTAGACACCAGAGCTACATTTTATTTGAACCCAATTTAGAATTTTTTAGAGGAAGATAGGTTGGAAATGGGCTTCCTTAAGGTTAACTCACTGTCAGGAGCTTCTTCAATTGCAGCCTACTCCACTCACACAGCTCCAAACCTTGTTGTCCTTATGGATAGTACAGTTCTCACAAAAAAAGGAATTAAGACTAGTATTAAACTCAGAAAAAGTTATGTCTCCTTGTTAAACCTAAAACATTCTGACAAATGTCATGAATGAGTATTTCTCAGATCATAGTGCAGCCTGGGGGGGGGGAGTGGAATGCACTACCACACCAACTGAAAACATTTTGACTGTGGTATTTCACTGAAAGGGAACTAAAAAATGACACCAGAGGACCTCACCTTCCCCTGAATAGATTTATTTTCCTCTAAAGGGAGTTCCCTATGAAGCAGAATACCCAGTGCCTGCCCGGCTGCCCCTGCTCCGTCTGTACTCAGTGCTGTGACATGACACAAAGCAGTGGTTCTCCCTCACTTCTCACAGCAACACAGTCTGCTTGGCTTTAATGAAATATGAATAGCCTAAAAAGAGCACGTTAGCACTGGCAATATAATCCCTGCTCCTAAAAATCACATCAGAGTGACTGTGCACTTGGGTTTGCCATCTCCTGTCTTGATGCAAACACTATTGCGTCCGTGTGTCAGGATTTTACAGGACACCTCAAGGATGTTGCTACTGAACTGAAAGGCAGCGAGGAAAATAAAATAAGGATGTTCGCTGCTGTAGTTTCACAAAGGCAATTGTATGATTCAAGGACTCACTGAAGGTCAGCTGCTGTGAAAAAGACCTGCTAGAAAAAGCCAACTAAAATCCCATAATTAAATGGACAATTTGCCACCTACAAAGCTACCAGCCTGCTCTGCACTTCTGGTAATAAATGTGCAGCTTTGTGATAAGAAATAGGTGTTTGTAGTCTTCAGGAGATAGGAGATTCTCCAAGAACCAGTATCAAGTGGACTTACATTTCTGTAGATGGATGTGTGGTGTAGAGCACGGACAGCAACGGAGCCACCAAACCCCTCAGGACTGGTGAGCAGACAGGAAAGGTACAATAATGTTTGCTGTGTGCAACCATCTACTCTGGTGAAATAACAAGGGTTGGAACGTGTTTAACAAAGCCTGTGAAAGGAGAATTGAAGGGACAGGACAGGATTCTTGTCTTTCTCTATGTGATTAGGGAGGACAGCTGTAACAAAGGAGGTGTGAATCCCTGTTGCCCTCCCTGTTCCTCCTATCCAACCTTCCCTTAGCTGAGGGCAGCCCAGGTAGGTGAGGTGGCCTGGCAGGAGCTGGACCTGCATTACAGAAAGTACTGGCTGGTATTCCTGCAGGAGAAAGGATGTTTTTGCCATCCTGGGAGTTGGAACTGTGTGAACTGGTCTCTACAGGGAAAGGGTGTGTCCAGCAGAGGAGAAAGCTTCTGTACCTGTGTTAGGGATCACCCAACACTAGGACTGAAAACAGCCAGACTAAAACATAGGCATACCCGGCAGATGTGTCTGGGAGTGACCAGGGGTTGAACACAAGGCAGTGGTAACATAACATTTGATGGATGTGAGCATATGACATGATACATGGTGTAAGTTCTGCACAAAAAGTGGAATTANTTTTCTTTTTTTTTTTTAAAGACAAAGCTAACAGGGATTTTTTGAAAATAGAGGTAATAAAGCCCTTCTGCAGTTGAGTCTTCAAAAGATAAAAAAACATTTTTGAAAATCGAAATTCAATTCAAGAGACAGAACAAAATCCAGTTTCATGTTTTCACAGCAAACTTTTCTTTTAACAGACGGAGGGGGAGTTTTGAAAAATTTTCAACCACCTCTGCAAATAAAATGGAATATTTTAAAAAAGAAATTTACAGCACATCTGTTAATCATGACACCTTGAATGTTTTCCTATCTCATTTTGGTTTTTATGGTACATCTCTTTTCTTTTAAATTTTATCTGCTTTTTCTGCTTGGGTTGTAAACTCTTCACAGCAGGGACTGTTTTCTTATAATGCATTTGTCCAGCACCTCACATGTGAACATAATGTGATGTGAATAATATATGGTACTCCTCTCCTGAGCAAAAGATAAAACTCAGAAGCAAAAACACATGATGATGGCTCTGTGACAGTGAAACAAAATTCAAGACAAACCTCACTGCAGCATGAGGTCTCCATTGTGGCTCATGAAAGTAAACGCCAAATGGGCTCACTGTAACAAAGATGATCTCTAAATCATTGCAGGCTATGCAATTGCTGCACATAATGCTCCTAAAAAAACCCAACAGAAACTCTTCTCCATCTAAAAGTGTAGCACAAAGTTTTATTTGAGTTACCTCCTGCCAAGAATAGCAGAGAGCAGCCTGCACACAACATCTGCTCCCAGGAAGTGAGAGCAGAAACATCTGGATAAGTAGCTCACACCCTCACCTGCCTTACCTGTGGTAATTCTCTGAAAAGGTGGAGAGAACATGGCTCAATCCTTGGAAATAGTATTTCCTCTAAGGCACCACGTTCTGAGGAAAACCATGGCTTTCAAGGAACGCTTTACCCGTGTGGGTTTATCCCTGTTACCATCTCACACCCAGCTCCTTGTGCCTTTTCCATCTGTCTCGGTGGTTGCTCTTGTGTGAAGTCTCCTCCGTCATCAACAGCCAGTCTGGGTCCCAAAACCACTGTCAACATTTGAGAGAGCAAAGTACCTTCAAGAACCAGAAGAGATAGTGCTGCATGTTCCTGTGACTAGAAAGCAGTCTAGCTCCTGTTCCAAGGAAACCCACATCATGTTGTCCAACTTACTGCTCCATGTTTAAAGTAGAACATGGGCGAGACAGACTCAAAACTGTTGAAGACTTTGTTGCAAAAGGCAATGACAGCTGCAGACATGATAGAATTTTAAACAAAAGGTGGAGGAGGAAGCAGATTTCCTAATGCAGCACGGAGAGCTATCATTTAGCAAGGATAAATGACTCCAAGATACCTGAAATTTGTCCTGTTGTCTAATTCTGGAGGAGAATGGATGACAGCCATTCCAGAATCAGTGTTTGGAAATATACAACAAAAGGAAAAAGCTTTATTAACACTGGAAATGTACTCTTAGCTTGGATTTCCTTTTCAACACCCAGCTTGTTCATCTCACAGCTCAATGAACTGTTAACATCACATATTTCTTCTGTTCCAGCAGCAAGTCCAGTTACTTTGGTTTCCGCTAACGGCAGACAGATGAGATTCAGCCTTCCCAGGGAGACAGGGAGAGTGAAGCAGAGCAGGAGCAAGGGGGTGAGAGGCACGAGGTCTCAGTAGATAACTGGCAGCATTGATGAGTTACAGGTTGGACTTTGAGGTATTTCTGAGCTGAATGATGCAGCATTTCTGCTCTTTGTGCATCACATGTGAACCTTTCTGCATTCCCTTAACATTAAATAAGGCTGGAGAGAATTTTATCAGCAGCTAAATAGTGGAATATTGTTGTGTGTTCCATATTCTGAACCAAGCATATCCCCCTGACTTTAATAGCCCAATATATCCTCCTTTCCAGACCAGGAAATGTCCTTGCCCAGTTGTGCTTAAATACAATTGGCAACCACTTCCCATAAAAACAATGTCAGATTCCCCAAGTTAAAATTAAGTCAATATTCTGTAAATAAACAATAAGTTACAGCTGTAAATAAAAAGTTCACAATTTAAGTAATGTAAATGAAAGCTGCAAGGGCAGACACTAGTATTGTCTGTATTCTCAGATAATTTTATCCTTTGCTACAGTGCCCTTTTATATTTGTATTTGAGCAATAAGAACATGGAGAAATCAGACAACTCACCCATGAGAGAAATTCAGGTGTCCTTAAGAATGGCCTTTTTCCTGTTTCACATCCAACCCTTGCCTGGGATGGTTCCAATAGCACCAGACCTGGGGGAAATCTGTTTAGCTCCAGGGATGCCAATTGTGGATTCAGGCACTGGCCTCATTTCTTAGGCAGAAAGAAAATCCAAACATCAGAAGAAGAGAAAAAGGAGCCAGAGTCTGGGCTCTCTTCTTCTAACAATAATTTAGTGGTTTTTCAGTACAAACTTAAAATAGTTCGACAAGAACTACTCACTGGACACAAGTGTGAAATAAATACAGAAGATTTGAGCTGACCTTGAAGGGGTTACAGGTGAAATCAGCCTCTGGCTCTAATCCTTTCTTCTAACCCTCCCTGATTTCCTGTCAAAACTTCTGTCTTGTGTGCCCTAATCTGGTAGTGTTATGTATGTGAAAATATGAATGAACTTTTATTTTCAAGTGACAGCTTCGGTCGTGACCCACCAAACTTTCTTCTCATTGCCAACACTGTCTGCCTTTTCCTTCCGCAGACCAGTCCCATGGCTTTTATGTCACTAAGCTGGGAAAGAGCTGGCTAATCTTCTATTTTTGATCACTGAACTGAAAGGAAGTGTTGCTAACATCGTAGCCCTCTGTTACAGTGACCTTTGGCTGCAGTTCCGTGCAGAAGATGGAATTCAGCATCATATGGGAATTGCAAAAGATAATATTTTTTTCTAAACATTAATTCCTCACACATTTCCCCCAGGAAGAGAGAGAAAAAGCAAGAGACACTTAGCATTCAGGAGTGAAAAAAGGTGAAATCTAATGAATTCTTTTCCCTCTCGGGGATTTAGAGAACAGTTCAACATTTCTGATTAAGGACAAGAGAAAGACGGCCGTGTGCGATGCCACAGCCGCTTGTGCTGCCCTTCTAACACAGGAGTGTTCAACATGCTGGAGGATAATCAAGAGAATAACAACACTACCAGCAGGCAAGACTTTTGGACTTGTCATCTGACTTGGCTACATGCAGTTAGGTCTCAGTAAAGATGACTTGCTCAAAATCTAACTAACGTATCAAGGCTCATTGGGTTTCGCTAAGCTCCTACCTCTGTAATCACCATTTACCAAATTAGAATAGGGGGAAAATGAGCCACTTCATCTCTGTGTCATATAATGAACTTTTTTGTGTGTACCAGAGAGGGTGATTGCCGCTAGGTATAATTATTATAATAAAGATCAGTACAAACTCAAGTTACAAAGAAATTGGAGTTATTGAGGCCGCCAGTGCGATTCAAATGGAACCAGTGCCCGTGTCGTGCACAGATGAATTCAATCCACTGATCTCCACCCTTGTAACAGCCCATGAAAGCCAAAGAAATGATCCTGCCCAATGTTTGCTCATCTGTCTCATGCAATTCAGATTATTGATTCCATTTGATGTGAAATCCACTGATTTCACTCAGTGTAATCAGATCAATTAATCCCATCTTCTCCAGTCCAATCCATGAGCACAGTCTAGTACATCTGACAGTGATCAGCTGGCAGACAGAGAACAAGACACGCATAAAGATAAATAATAAAAATCAATGGTTTTATAAACAACATCTACAGTGCTCCAGGTGTTTTGCAAACAACTATAAAAAGAAGGAGCTTGATGTTCAATCTGTGTACATTTTGCAGATACATAAGTACAGGTAGAGTGATTTGCACCGTATTTATCTTGGCTGGGGTGTCTCTTCCCCAGTTTTTAGGATATGGCTGGTCAGAGTAGCTCAAAGTGGACTTTGGAATAAATTTTGAAAATGATACTTATATGGTCTATAAAGGACTTTGAGAGGAACATATGAAAGGAAGTGCGTAAAGTTTGGGTTGTCAGAGATTTCTTGCCCTTTAACACTGATGAACATCTTCCTCCTCAGCATTAAGAGGAAATCTTCTGTTTCGGAACAGAACATTTCACAGATGAAGAAAGAACTATGCTTTTAACAGACTCAAGGTGTTCTTCAGAACAGGTTGTGGTTTTATTACTAATTGAGGAGAGGAAGGCAACCACAGTTAAAGAGATCTACCACTTGAATAGCCACTGCTTCCTGGACAGGCAAAACTCTTCAACACAAGCACCATAAACAACCTAAAAAAATCATAGAGGAGACTTTCAAAGGAGATAAGGTCAGGTAGGTGTATGTTTTGTGTTGCAAACTGACCTGGCCTAACTTCCCACCTCCACATACTCCTTTAAAACAAAACAAAACAAAACAAAACAAAACAAACAAAACAAAAGAAACAAAAAACCCCTTTCTATATAAAATAGGCTCCCTACATAAGAAAAACAAGACACTGAAGAAAAAAAAGAAAAGCCATAGCATAATATAGTCACAATTCCATGAAAGGCCTGTTCTCTTGCCCCTTTCAGTGTGTCTTTCCTTTAACTCTGTAATTAATAATATTATGTGCTAATAAAAGATCAAGAAAGTGGCAGCTGTACTCCAAACTCTAATCTACTCAGAAGGTATTGATGCTGTTGCTTCTGGAACTCCATCTGCTTCTCTCATGTTTGTTCCATGCTGCATTGCTGGAGATATTTGAGGCTAACATCTCAGATAACCTACAAGAACATGGGAAAAATGGCATCCTGTCCCTGTGCAGTGATGGAGAATGGGCCAGCTCTGTGTTTCTTTGCTTGTTTGGACATGAGCATTGGGGTTCCCTGCAGGCAAAGTCCAAATGAGAGACACTCAAGGGATTAAAATTATGGTGAAGGCTGTGTGGTTCAAATTTTCTGTTACCTGTTTGGCTCCATTGAATAACCCTAAGCTTGACAGAACTATTGCAGTTTTCTTTCAGATCCTGGACTCCCAAAAACATTGTCCTTCAGTGCCTTCATGTGTCCTTCAGTTTACTGTTTGCCCATGTGGACAAGCAGCCTTTTTGCTCATATTTTTTTTTAATTATGTTTTATAATAAGGTCAAGGAATTACATATTCCGGCCTTGATGGGAAGAGTGTCTCAGCCTCATTGTTGTAAATTGTTGTGAATTAGGGTGATACCAATGCTAATTGTCTTTTCCTTGCTTCACTGACTCTTTAAATAATTGTGCTCCTCCTTGGTCAGTTTTTTCCTTGCACCTCTGAGAAATTTGCACCTCAAGTCTTATCAGTCTCCTTCCACCCAACCAATGTAAAGTACATTGTGGCCACTAAATCCAATTAATCCTCCCAGCACTCCCCAGTGAATGAAATTAGTTACATTTTCCAGATGGGCAGTCAGGGGTGCAGGCAGCTTTCCCAGCCATGGCTGCATTATCTCTCCTCTGCTGCAAACCTGACCTGCCTCATGAATAGTTGGGTCTTTGGAGGTACCAAGTGCCTTCAGCTGCAGAGAAACTCAGGGTGAGGAAAGGAATGGAATTGGAGCATCATGGGGAAAATAAGTGGTTTGCTCACACCCAACTCTGAGCTGAGTTTAAGTGGTTCTGCCTCTATGGGGGCTGATAGGATGCATCTCTATCCCATCTTCAAACATACGCAAAGAACACCCACCTACAAGGGCCGGCTCAAAAAAAAATAAACACAAAAGATTCCTTTTATCTATCACTCCCATTTTTATAATAATGTTACTCTATCATTTTCCACAGGACTGCACATCCTTTGCAAGATGAGTGGAAAATGAGGTGTTGAGCTTTCATTCAAACAACAGCCTTTGCTAGTTTCAGATCTTCAATATTGGATGCAATAGCTGTTTGCAAATGAGCTGAAGGATTTTTTTTCCCTTGAAAAATAAAAGTTAGTCCCCACGAACTGCAGACAACTTTCTCAGTTTCTGTGTTTTGAGTATATTCAAATTTGATTTCTAAAAACTCTCCCAAGCGATTAGAAGTCATTGTGGGCTAATCAACCAAGAAATTTAAACGTAAAGTTTGCTGAAACCTCTCCTTAAAGTACGGCTAAATCATATTTCACTTTTACTGCTCCAAGATATTTACATCTATTCTAAATACAGAGAGCCAGATTCTCTGCTGGCACAAATCAGGACAATGTTACTGGCTTTATGACGATACACAACTTGAGGGCTTGGCCCTCTATTTTATGGTCTGTCTTCTTTTATCACAATGTTCTCTATTTTGCACAAATCTTCCAGTGGATGAAAGGGATGGTAGATGGCTTAATACATCCCATGAACTACCCAGTGAGGTTTTCAGATCCCCTGGGTATGTTATTATGTTATGATTACTTTTATGTTTGGAAAGCTAAGTGAACTAAACGCATGAACTCCAGAAAGAGGGAACTTTGGCTTTTGAGATATTTAACCTACTGGAACTCTTTCTAGTCTTACTGAATCAAATATGACTTTATAATGGATAAATGCTTGCAGAGTACATAACAGCTTCCATCGTACAGCATGCAAAAAAGGGAAAAGGTGCTTTTGATACATTTGTGACAGCATTACTTCAAACAAGGAACACTCTGCATCATCCAGTACAATTTCTAACTCAACCATGCACTGAGCCATGCTGATGGAACAATTAAACGGGAGTGTTCCTGTGTGGACATAGGGCTGCTCAACAAAATCAGCAAAGGGATTTGACTGGGCTGAAAGGTGGAAAAGTGTTGCTGTAGTTAATACATTGCCCATCTCATGAGCTTTATTAGCCTTAGTGAGAAGCAAAGGGGAAAAAAAAGAAATTAAGTGGGAATGGAATGGACTAAGAGTGTCTTTCTGTTCTCCATCTCCCTTTGCACAGCCTTAAAGGGCTTTATTTAAGTTTTTCATGCATTGCATGATACCCCTCTAACCTAGGAAGACTTTAGGGGACTTCAGGGCATGCATAATTTATTTGTAGCCAAAACCCAAAGGGAACAGTAAAAGGATGGATGACAGTTCTTTTATGGCATTAGCATGGATTTGTTCAGTTGTTATTGAAACATCCCATAAAGTCTTGATCTTGGCTAGACACTTGGCTTCAGGCACATGGGATACAGGAACACAGGACTACACATGCTACAATCCATAAAACATTTTCTGGTATTTGGAAACTAAATCCTATAGTTCAAAAGGCCAAAATCCACAAAACCTTCAATTTGTCAGGGGAAGACATGCAGGCGAGACTGAGGGAATCAGCTCTCAAGTTTCTGCCACAAAAGGAGGGAACTAGTTATTTCTTTCATTTCAAAAGATCACTTTTCACATTTTAAGTTAAGCGTGCAATTAAATAATTTATTGGCCTGACCTTTGCTTTTGATCACCCCAAAGAGACAAGTGCTCACAGATCTGTTATTAGGGACAACATACAATGTTGAGGACAAACAAAACAAGCAAAATAGAGCAGGGAAATCAGAGGAGCGTGGCCACAAGCACCACCACCTTTGGCACATGGCATGAACTTGAGCAGGAACCTCCTTCTGTGGAGTCTCCAAGCACTGAGTGTTTGGTGTCTTGGTATCGATCTGTCTTGATGTGAGTTCCCCAAAGCAACAAGTGGGGAAGCTTGTGGAGAAATGGCAGTGAGACAACTGGGGGTGGATTACAACTGTGAACAGCAAGGGCTTTTCATTCCTTTCATCTTGCTAGACATGCTGTCCCTATTAGCAGCTAATGTTTGAAAATCATCTGTTTCTCTTAACCTCTCTTTGAATCCGGTGAATGGAGCAGTAAATGTAACTTGTGCAGTGGCTGTGAGAGACAAGCTCCTGTCAGTGGTCAGTGTGAAGTCCATGTCCTAATCACTTACAAGCCCCCCACAATCCAATGCATTCATTTAAATAGGATTCATTGTCCTCTCTGTTCAAGTGCTCTGTATCTCAAGCTATCTCCTTGATAATCCTTTTTAGATTAGTGTCAGAGCCCCAGATGAAATCCTTGCTCATTCTCTTGCCATGTTTACCAGGCTGATTTCCAACACTGTTTCATATGGATTAGGCAGAGCAACTTAGTGCTCATATGTTTTTCAGTGCATCTCAGTACCTCATGAAATTACATTATAGATTCACTGTATAAATAGAAGACTGAACACAATTACAGTCCAAAAGCCCCAAAGCAAAGGACTAGAATCTGAAAGTAGATGTGACCAGATCTTGCTGTGTGCAAATATCTCAAAATAAATTGGTCACACATTTGTGTATTTAATCTTATTTAATGTTTCCTAAATTTTATGTATTTTTTTTTAATAGAAAAGGAACCTTTCTTTACACTTGGGCAGAAAGAGAAGGGAAGGCAGGTGCACTTTGCCATAATTGCCAGGTCAAACCAGGGGTGTCAGTGGTTCAACCCAACTAGGAACAACAAACTGTGCAAGGGTGGTTTAAAGGGAACTTTCCATTGCTTTTCAAGGTCACAGCATTTTAATAGTAGTTGTTATCACCACTTCCCTCACAGAGTCACAGAAAAAATTGGGTTGAAAGGGACCTCTGGGTCATGTCATCCAACCACCATCTCAAAGCAGGGCCAATTCTGGAGTCAGAACCATCCACAGGAGGATTAAACTGGCTGAAGTGATTTGGACACTGGCTGAATCATCACTGCAAAGAGTCACTGAGCTTTTTATTGCTAGTAAATAAAAAAAGTTTGCAAAGGAAATAATTAATATTGGGGTCTGCGTGCCTGAGGACACAGGAGGTCACACTACTGGTGGAAAACTGGGTCTCATATAAAGGTGGGATTGTGCTGACAGATCCATACTTTTAAACTCCTTATTGATATTTGAAATTTCATTGCTGGAGATCATTTGGCTTCCAGTTGTTGCTGGAAACACAGGCCTTTCCTTGATGAATATAACTCCCTGAGTGGAGATTAGCAGAGACAGCTATTGTTGGGCCTGTAGGTGAATGGATTACCCTTGATTTAATAAGAAGTAACAGGCCATTATTTCTAAAGCTACAGGATGGAAAATGACATCTGGATTCTTGATGTAAACATTATTCATCATGTCGGGTGCTTTGCTGTTGTTGCCAGTACGCCACGCTCTGCCCAGGCTGTTGTTTCCAGGGCAAATGAATGGCGAGTGCAGAGTGGATTTATTCAGACTTATCTGCAGCATCCAAGCTCTGTGTTCCTCGATGGGGGACTAGCCAGGAGTTGGGCATTGCTGGTTACCTGGCTGGGGTGATGGGACAGACCTTTCAGCTGGTGTCAGACACCTCCAATCCACTGGTGGCTGGGAGTTCTCACATCATGTGTTGGCTTCTTGTGAACACTCCGGAGAGGCAGATCCCCATCCAGACATATCAGGATCAAAACCAAAACGAGATGAGAAGAGAGAAGCCGCCAAGTCGGAGTTCAATGTCACAGGTGTGATGAGTGAGGACTGAATGACTTTTGCTAATGCATACAGGGGGTTTCCACCTCTGCTTTTTGGAAGGAAAATCAGTTGGAACGTACCTCCATAAATCCCATCAGGATCTGTTTACACTGAACAGCCAGTGAACCTTTTGTGCTGAGTGTTTTGAGTTATTTCCATACAGCACGACAGCTGGAAGGCCTCAAGATGGAAGATCACAATATATGGCACTTTCAGCCCATATTTCTAACCTCACATAATGGTAAATTAAATTGGGGCAAACCCTTTCACTTTCACGGGAGATGAAAGTCTCTAGAATCTACCCTGACTTGGGTAGTCCAAGAAAGCACAAATGCACAACAGAAGTGTCTGACTTTTCTGTTCTGTTAAAACAAAATTAAAAATCTTTAATAATATTGAGTTGTTGTTCTAAGTAATTTTATTCTTCCTTTCCTCACTAACACGCAAAAACTTAAACGAAATGCTAACTTAATACAATTATCTCTCCATTTCTTCTCTTTGGAGTGGAAAATTCACAAAGGAAAAAAGAGAGAAGAGGGGATAAAAGATAGAACTCTATACAGACAGCTGTTACAAAAGTGGAAATAAAATATTTTGCAGGAATTTTTCAATAATAATTCCAAATATTCTGCAAATGAAACTAATACATTTTATGTTTCTTCAATAGCAAATTGTCAACAGCACAAAGAAAATTTTTGAAACGACCTATTATAAAATGAAATGCTGAAAAGTATCCTGAAAGTTACATTCTGCAGGAGTATCTTCTTACACTTTTGCTGCTGTGACTCACCCTTCCCAAAACAGTTAAATCAGTCACTTTATTAAAATTTGGTTTGTGCAGAGTTAAAGTTTGTGCCCACTGGAGGTTTGTGTATTGAGGTTTTCATGGTGGTAAGAACTGAGGTGTTGATAGGAAATCTCTATCCATGACTCCTCATTGTCTCAGCAGATAAGAAGTGCTGAGTGACTCTTCCCTGGATGTGTTTTCCCACAAGCTCTGCCAAGGAGGCATGATCAGGAATTACAGGTGGCTCAGAAGCTGTTTGTGGCAGCGTTTGCAGAAGTTTTGCTCTGCCTATGGGATTCCTGCAATTTGAGATACACACCATGACTGTTCCCATTGCACACAAACACCTTGAACACTGAATTGCAACCAGACTGCAATAAATTATAACAGCACAAACTCATGCCCCCCTTCCCCTACTAGTATTACTGTCCCTGTGTAGCAATGAATTCATTTATTTTACCATTTTTTATCAAATCACTTGTTTCAGAGATAAATGCCCTTCATTTGCAGTTATTTCATCTGCCATGTCTAGGACAACCATTGTAATAATTGTCCAGTATGGACAGAAAAAGAAATTATCCATGTCCTTCTGCTGGTTGATTTAATATCCAGTGTCCTTCTCTTAGTGACAGAGTCTGAAAGGTAAGATCTTAAAACTCACCCAAGATAATGAGTTGAAATCAAGAACAACCTCATGGGTCTGGAGAAAGAACTCTGGGTCTTCCAACAGAATAGGAACATTTTGGCCAAGGTCAGAAGAGAGTGACAAGTCAGCTGCTGACTTCAGGAACATATCCAGTTTGTTTTGATGCTCCCTTCAGCTGGGGGTGGGGAAGCAGAAGAGCTGCCTAAGCCCCAGCAGGTCCATGTGCACAGTGACGGCGTGAAATGTCTCTTCCGAGTGAGCCCCAGTTCCACATTGTTAACCTCTTGCTATTGCTGAACAGTTGGAAGCTGAATGTTGCAAATTAAAATTACTTCCTTGACTAGCCAGAACAATCCTTCATCTCTTCAAAGCTCTGATCCTTCTCACTGCAGAGGCAGGGAGCTCTGTTTAATGAGGCTGGAGACACACCAAACAATATGGTCCCAGAGCCAAACAAATTGCTGTGGATGCTTTTGTGTCCCACCACACTGCCATCCTCACACAAGTTTGCAGCCACTCACCCAGTGCATCCCCATGAGCTGAAAGGATGGGAACAGCCAGAGGCTGTGAGAGGCTCTCAGCCATGGCATGTGCTGACCTCTGCACAGGGGTGAGTTCATTCCAGAGAGAGAATCCCTTGCTCACAAGGGCAGCTCACAAGCCTGATGGTTCCTGTGCAATATGGGCCTTGTGTGTGGTTTTATTTACATCTCATGGTGCAGTTTTTCCTTATACTTTTCATGTGTCCTGTATCTCTTGTTCCTCTGTCCAAGACTGTCCCTTGCTGTCTGCCTTTCATTGCTTCATCTGCATCTCAGTTGTGGCCAAGGCCTGGACATCCTTTGGTATTTCACTCTTCCAAGGCTGTTCCCCCACTCACAGCATCTCTGTGAAATACAGAGAAAGGGGTTGAGGAATTGTAGCCTTCTCTCCAACTAAGTGTCCAAATGAAGACAGCAAGGCTGATGTTGGATGAGGGTCAGCACGTTGTTCCCATGTCATTGCCACTCTCAAAGATAATAGACCCACATCCCCTTCCAAATCATCTTCATTCCCTGTCCCCTTGCTGCAGCAATGAAGTCAGGACTTGACAACATGGGATAACAACCCCCTGATGACACCCAGAGCAGATACCAAGGTATGCAGGAACTGTAATGCTCTTTTACATGAGCAATAAATAAATAAATAAAAGCATACTGATGCCTGTGCAAGGAAAGTTCCACATATTCATCCCCCTGTTTCCTTTATCACTTATTCTGTAACAGCTGTTTAATTAATTGCTTGAGCGATTTCCTAATACATCTTATTTACATACAAAATTACAGAATAATGGTTTGCCTTTGAGTCGAGTGAGAATTTAATGTCTGTTTGCCATGCCTCATGGAATATGGTTACTCAACAGGAAATAAAAGTTCTGGTTGTTTTTGGCTGTTTCTTTTTTATTTTTATTTTTATTTTTCTTTAAAGAAAATAAAATGCCTTTCCTGCACAGGTTTTGTTGTTGTCTTCACAGGCATTGCTGAATGATGCTTCAACCATAGCAGCAAGGAGGGGGAGGGTTCCTTTTGAAGGTGACTCAAATTCTTGAGGAAAAAAAAGTAACGTGATGAATAGGATGGCTTCTACTGAAAACTCAAAAGTCTTCTAGCATCAGTGGAAACAATGCAACTTTATCTCTGCTGTTCAGGTTTATTCCCTGGCTGGCAGAGCTTGCCCTGGAAGGAGGAGGCTGTGTAAGCAGGAAGTGTCCCGCCCTGGTGGGCTCTTCACTAGAGAACACCCCTTTTGCCTTCTGACACAGAAAACTTTTCACTGGATCACAAGAGCATCAGGCAACCGTGGCTCTGCTGCTGCTAAGCTCGTGTCAACTGATGTTTCTCTTTCATGAACCCAATTACTTTGCATCAGCCTTGACAGTGTGACACAAGCTCATATCTAAGCACCTTGCTGAACTTGGTCCTTAAGTACTGGAAATCAATGGCTCATACAAGGATACCAACAATAAGCATGGCCTTATATGATTTCCTAAAGATCTGCATCCTTGGACACTTTAGAAGTGAAATTATTTCTATTCACTACCAGATCTCACAGCTGATATCTTACCAATATATCAGATATCGACTTATTGATATCTACTCAAAAGTCTTAAGATATCTTTGCTATTGATCCATCACTATTTAAAAAACTCTTTTATACACCACTACTGTGAGACTCTTTTTCTCACCACTCTTAGGGCAGCTGATATTAAATCCATATCAAGAACTATTGCACTTTTTACGAAGTATAAAAGGGAAAAATATTACCATTCATTTGTGTTACTCTTTCTTTCTAACTATACACACTTAATAAGGTATTTTCTTGCACCACAGTGTGCTATATATTCTGCATTTTATAAAGTATCTCCTGGGAAAAATAACCAAGGAAACACAATTTTTCGGCACCATCTCCTTTTATTAAGAATAATGAAAAGGAAACAAGAGTCATTCCAGCAGTCAAACATCCTTCTACTCTTTCTTATTGGGTCTTTTTATGTCTAACTGGGTCTCTCAGCACACAACCTGAGCCGCTTGAATTTGTTTGTGTATTTACATTTGTCCTTTTAGTTACTGTGTGTGTATCAATGTAGTGATGACATAGTGCATCTAACATTTATGTCCACACACAGAGAACAGAAATCTATCAAGAAGACTGGACAGGATGATTTTAGCAGGGAGGTTTGGCTTCATCACCAATGGAGATTTTGATTATTTTGCTTGCTGTGTGTATGAGTCCCCCTTCACACCCCTGGATTCACAATATAACAGGATCTCTCTTTGGGCTGCAGCAGGCACTGCTTGGGCTGTTGGAATTGATCACACACATGTACAGAATGATCCCAAATAGAACACATCCCAAAGGGTCACTGCTGCACTTTCTTCCAGTGGATTGTGTACCTTCATTATTTTAGTTACAGTGCCTCCCAGGGCTGCTAATGGCCCTTCCCTGAATTATGTGGGATAATCCCAAGCTGGATTGCTAACACTCTTCCCTCAGTGTCTACCTCAGCACCGTGAAAGAATGTGTCAGTGCTCATGAAACACCAAATGTCCAGTGTATGCACCCAGCAGATCCCCTTTCAAGCCTTTGGGTACTGATCTGCTATTAAAGCTGTAATTTATACTCTTGGCAGGTTCTCAGGCTTGTTTCTAAAGCATCAGTCATTCCTGAGTAGTCATAGATGATTCAGACTCTCTTTATAGGTTCTTCTGCCAGATATTGATCCTGAGAACATTAATTATCAATTACAGAAGGTTTATTTCTTGCAACATTCATGACTAAAAGATCTGCATATTTATTTTGCTAAGTGATTTATTGATGCATCATTATACATTTAATGAAAAACTGCATTTTATAGATGGTGGTGAGAAGAAAAGCCTCCAAAAACTCCACTTCAATTAGAAAATAACACTCAAAGAGCAATAATGTGATATTTCATTGGTTTGCCTCAAATGCAAAGACTGAAAATACCTTCCAGTTCACCCATGCCCACTGGGGAATTGTTAAAGCAGTTACAGCATAAATCACCACTACTCTGCTTATGAAATCTCCAGTTTACAGGTGCTCCCTCCCACAGTTTGCATTGATGAAAGGATTGGAGAGCCTGTCATGCTCTGGAACAGTCTGCCAAGGAATGGCTTGGAAGATGCAGTGGCTTCTACAAGGAGGTGCTGGAGTCATCAAATATATTCTCAGATTCCCTAACAACTACTGCACAAATGATCCATGAAAGTGAAAACTATTATCTGGGTTAAGGTGAAAAGGTGATTCCTTTTTCAGTATATATATACCAAAGCTTGGATTGATTTGGATAAAGGTTGTTGCAATGGGTGTAGCCAAAGGCCTGACTCTTGTCTTCTTGTTTAGTATAACACAGTGACAGGGGAAAGGTTAATATCTTTCATTGCCTGTAAACACCAATTGCATAAAATGCGAATGCATCATGTGTTCCAGCTCAAAACTCTGTCCACTCGACCATACTGTGTCCACTGGCTGTGCTCCTCCACACTGATGGTTAAACAAGTTGCTAAACATTTGCCATAACAGGCCTTCAAATGATAGAAGAAAAAAAGAGAAGAGTTACTGAAATCCAAATAACTGTAATACAGTAGATGCAGCCATCCCTCAGTGTCCGTTCTTCTTATTTGCATCATTAATTGTTGTCTGATTAAAAATCATTATGAGGCTGAAAACAAGTTAAAACAGGAAAACAAAACCTGGTGTGGTAGTAGAGATAGGGCTTTATAAATCACACTGAAAGCTTAAGCAGATTCCAATCTGCAAACCAGAAATAATTCCTCTCTGTAAATAGAGAGAAATGAGGATGCCTAAACATAGACCTTCCACAGTTCAAAAGGTCAAGGAAATCAATAGAGTCCTGCAAAGTGAATGAGGAAAAGAATGGAAATTCACCATTCATCCTAAGCTGCCATGGAAATCTGAGCCTTGGAGGTAAAATATGCTTTTCTTTGTCCCTGGAGAACCTACTGACACAATGAATGATCTGGACGGGAGAATGTCTTGTTTAATGGAAACCTAGGTTAGTGCCAGAGAGCAGCTCGTGGCTCTTCCCAGCACCCAGGCTTGCTTCAAATTGGACCTTGAGATGGAAATGGCCACAAGCTGTGCCAGGAAGGTTTAGGTTGGACATCAGGATGAATTTCTTAACTGAAAAGGTGGTTAAGCATTAAGCATTAGAATGGGCCGTCCAAGGAGGTGGTGGAGTCATCATGCTTGGAAGTGTTCAAGAAATGACTGGACAAGGTCTAGTTGACAAGGTGGTGATTGGTTGGACTCAAAGGACTTGAAGGTCTTTTACAACCTAAATTACTCTGTGATTCTGGATAGAATGTAAATATAATTTTAGGAACAGCATATAAGTGTAAATAGATATGTGAAGCCATCAAGAGGTTAATAATCCCAGTACAAAAATTCTTAGACAAACTCTCCTGCAGTTGAGCTGTTAGCAAAGCTATTAAATTTAATTGCAGTATAATTACATAGCCATATACCTGACTGATACCCAGCTATCAAACACACACAGTGCAGGTCTAACCACACACACAACACATGGGGGTTTGCCTCAGGTGCTACAAGCATCCTGTAGCCAGATGTGCTGCTGCCTTCCCAGCCAGGCTTTATCCCAGCTACAAAAATGCTCAGGAATAGACGTGGAAATTCAGCCCAGTCTGCCTACATGCAAAGAGGGTCAAGCTTGCAGAGCAAGGATGAGGAGATAAGCTATGTGCCTTCACAGCAGCTGGGATGGCACTATTTGCTATGTAGAAAGTTGACACATCTCTCAGGCTTTGTGGGATCAGGGCCACAGCAAACAGCACATCTCACCCTCCTGGACTGGTCAGATATGCCACATTTTCCTGAGGGGGGATGCAACCACCAAGGCTCCTGGGTGCTCATCACAGTGCCAGACTGACATAGGCAAGTACCTAGTGCCCATCCCTTGCCTTCTGGTTTTGTCATTTGAAATGGATCATGATTAAATTCTACTTTAAGATGAGACAGAGACTCCAACAGATCTCTCTTCACTGACCTGAGATGTTTCTCTGGGATCATGGCAAGCAGGCTTGCCTGGACAGGTGAATACATAAAAGGTGTGCACCTTACTAAGCAGAACAAGAACTCTCATGTGGGTGTTATATGCCATGATTTGCCATGGAGACTCCTTCAGCAAAAGGGAGAGAACTTTAGGTCTGGGCTTAAGAGCAACTTTTGGGAAGTGTCAGCACTGCAGAGCAGCAAAATTCCTGCTGTGACTGTGGATCTCTTACAGTGGGCACAGTAGGTCAAACTCTTGGGCTCCCTCTGGGCTTTCATTTTACGGTTTTAAACAAACAATTACATTTAAATAAAGGAAATGGCTGGAAGCAGCTACTTTGCGAGGAACTCACTGAGCTCATCAATTATTGAATACGAATACATGTGGAAATTGTGCCGAACTCCACTTTCCTTGGGGGAGCTACCAGGAGACCTCCTGCTCCTGCATTAAGTGGGAGCAGAGGATTTGCTGTGTCTCCTGAGATCACTGTGCATTTTCACTGCTTCCTGCCTTCTGCAGTGACCACTCTGTGATGAGTCAGAGGAAAATGACCTCTATCCCCGAGCCATTTTTCACTAGACTAATTGTGCAATGCATGGAAAGAAATTACTGCCTGATCCCTGTGGGAATCCATGAAAGCCTTGAAACTGATGTCTTTTGCTTTGGCACAGGTTAAGACTATCCATACAGCAAACCCCACTGGCAGTTCAGAACACCCCTTGGGTTTCTGTATTTTTGGCACCTGGATTATTTTGCCACCAGGACCTACTGCTAGCTGCAAGGGTTGTTAGTATCCATTAAATTTTTCCCCACCTCTTCAGTCCCCCAGTTGTTGCATTTGATCCTTAAGTGAAAGGATAAAACACTACTGAGTATTATAGGCCATGCTGGGAACTCAATCTTGGTCAACCTGACATGAGTCAAATAAATGAAAAACTGAAAAAAAATACAGTGAAAAGAAAATTTCAACCCATGGGTGTGCCCACAGCGAGAAAGGACAAAGCAGTGTGCAGCTACAAAAAGAAGTAAGAGAGGGGTAGGTTTTCCTCCATGCTGTTTGTTTGAATAAGCCCCTACTACAAGGATATTGTAAAGTAGTGCTTTCATTCCAAAACCCATTTGTGAGAGTACCAGAAAAGTGATACCAGGGGGTTTAGACAGAAATGAGATAAAATGAGATTTGGGGTGAAGAAGAGTTGGGGGAAGGCTCCAGCTGCCTGTGCAGGGCTCTCAACCAGAGGCAGTAATTGCACAGGCTAACTAGAGGTGTCCACACTCCCTGCTCTTCCTCTACATGAAGCGGAGGACATCAACCACTGGAAGTTCAGTTTTTCTTCATTTTGGTCCCAGAAGTCACCTAACCTGCTGTTTTTCCTTTTTTTGTCTTACAAGCTGATTTTGTGATCACAGAGGCTTCCTTTTTACCTTGCTCCACCTTTCTTTTAAGCTTAATACAAATGATAACTGAGGCAGCTTTTCTACCCAATGCCTCTCTGTTCAAGCTGAAAGACCCCTTCTGAAGCCTAAACCCCAATCCAAGCCCCTCACATGGGACATATGGAAATATTCAGCTTCTTTGTGACTCAGAGATTGAAAATGCCTTAAACTGATCATTTGCAGCTGATTATTCTTGAAATAACTATCTGGCTACCCATCCCAAAATTCTATGTCTGGAAATGAAGCTGATTTTTTTTTCCTATCAGTGCTCTGGAGATTTGCATGTTAGCTACAAATTTGTTGGATTTTAAACATCTTGCAAAGCCATGTCTTCAATTTGGTTGGCAGTATCAGCCCTGCTCTCTGAGAGCTCTTCATGCAGCCCAGCGTTCCACAAAGGGGATCAGGAGAGTTATGGGCAGGAAAGGCTTGTGTGATCTGGATATTTTATGTAGATGTGGAGTTTTCAGACACCTGGTTCACAAAAGCAATTAGGATCCTACGTGTCATGGACTTCATTACACACATAAGCTCGTGTCTGCTGCAAATATAGAGGAAAACATTCCATATTCTTGTGTCTACTTATCAATGGGGTTTATGTATGTTTATGTTGTGTTTATAAATGAAGAGCATGAGAATCATGAAGAGGCAGGTTTTGCCCACACTACCCTTGCTCATAGGAGTAGCTGAAAGTTTTACATGCATTATGGGCCATGAATGTGTGATGTCATGTAAAGCTCTGTGCCACAAGTTTGCATGATTGATTGCAAAGCCCATCAACACCCCTGTAGCCGCACATATGCCCACCTACACCACACACATGCCCGGCCATGCGCAGCCCTAATGGAATGATTATAAACTCTTCAAACCTCTGTCTTTGGCAGGGCTGGGATGGAGATCCCCTGTGCTGAATGTCTGGAGCTTTGTGTGTGTTTCTGTGCTGCATTTTTATCGACATGGACGAGGAAAGACCTGAATGCCAATATGCACATGTGGTGTGTGCTTGTACACAAACACAGTTTGTTTCTTTTTGGAGGCTGTACATTAGTTTTACAAAATAGAAAGCAGGACAACTGTGGAGAAATCTCATATAGGAATTAGCCAAAAAGATTCATCCTGTTCAAAAACCTACAAAAACAATGTTGAACCCTTCACAGCACAGTGTGGGAGGAGCTGGCATGATAGAGGGGACAGAGCTTTATCACTTAGATCTCTATTTTTTTCAGGCACTTACTTTTTCAGGTGTTACAGCACTTAGGTTTGAATCTGCCCCTGGGATCCTGTTGATTTTTCAGTGCACATAAGTACTACACCTATAAGCATGGATTACTCCGGCACTTTGAAGTATGCAGGGGGATTTAAGACCCAGGTCTTTTGGGAAGCCAGAAACATATGGTGATCATATTAATGGGCTTCTTCTACTGAGAACCTGTACCTCCTGGGCAATGTACTGTTGTTCTACAATATTCACTGTGTGATACAAACTGAAAAGTCAAAAATCTGTTTATCATGCGGGTGTACACTTGATGTACTGGGAATACAGGTTATTCTGCATTCATCTCCGGATATTTCTGTGTCATCAGCTGACCAAGTACTTGAGTTTGTGGTACAGTGAAGAGTAAAACCAGTCTTCCCTCTCTCCACAAAGACTGACAATGCTGTAAAAATGCTGGAGAATTCAGAACCCACAACAACACATATTAACAGCTGATGGGAGCAGAAATCACTAAGATGACTTCTGTGTCCCAAACATTTCCTCTGATCCTGCATAAATGACTGGTCAGAGAAGGGACTTTCACTAATTACTCCCAACATGCTGGCAGGCTTTCAACTGAGCCAGGTACTTGAGCCAACCAGGATTTATCAGGTATGAACACTTTGTACTGTATTACAACACCCAGTCATTTGTGATTGGATTTGGAAGCAAACTAAGACTCAAATAATAATCTGGGCCAATGGCAAATAGGCTGAGCAATAAAGGTAAAAATCACCTTCATGTTGTAATTCTCAGCACTGCCCTTCATCTGTCCCTTCCCTCTCCCAAGCTTCTTCTCCCTCTTCCTCTCCCTCCACCTCTCTGTTGATGGATTAGGAGCACAGTGAATTACATACAGCAAGGAATGAGCAGAGCAAACAAGGCTTTTCAAGGGAGTGGTGCTGCTTTATATTACCAGAGCACTCCAGCCTTAAATCTGTGGCTGGACTATTCCTTCCCCACCACTAGGAAAAGTAGACAAGGGTGTCTTCAAGACAGCCAGGCTTTCCTCTAAGGCACAGGTGCTTTTTGGCTGAGGCACAACTTGGTCATATTTTCATTCTTGTTTTGCTTTGTTATATTAACTGGCCTCTCTTTTATCATTCCCAGCTCAATAATTATCTGTGGTTCATTGAATGAGAAAACTGAGAAGACAAAAAATGTGCACCTGAGTGTGTTGTGAGGGATTGCTGGGGCTGCCAGGCAAAGGCTCTAGCAGAGTCCTCTCCCTCTCCCTCTCCCTCTCCCTCTCCCTNNTCTCCCTCTCCCTCTCCCTCTCCTGAGATTCCATAGATATGAGCAATTCAATTGCAGGAGTTCAGTCACAGGGTAAGGACATGCAATAAAGAGAATAAATAAACATTGGTTTATGAGTGGAGCTGAAGGAAGAGGAGAGATAAACTCAACCTCACCATCCCAGCCCTATCATCTCAACCCCATTATTTGCTTCCTTTTGCATTTTTTTTTCCAGCTTGACCCAGAGGAATAGATGCCAACAAAGCTGCTGGAGAAGTAGACAAGTGGGCTGTCAATAAATCTCTTTGCCAGCATTGCTCAGAAATTTCAGGCTGGTCGTGGTCAAAGCAGACCTTCACTGCTCTCTGGCCCCCTCTTTCCCACTTTACTGAGTCTTATCTTCGCCATAGCAGAAAAAAAATCTTCCATCTTCATCCCCAAAACAACAATAACAATGAAATTCAGTTGTCCTTAAGATTGCTTAAGAATGCAGAGGCTGGTGTGCAGTGCCAGCCCTCCTGCAAAAGTCGTTGTCAAAAAGACATTGGTTTCCACATTGACTGAATAACATCTAGAAGATGTTATGTAGCTGTACTGGTTAATCCATGTTAATTAAATTGTTATCAACTTACTAAAATTTTCTTTTAGAAATGCTTGGGTTTGGATTTTTCCCTTTTTTTTTTCTTTTTTAATAGAAAAATGCAGCTTCTGCATAGTAAGAAAATTTCCATGTGAAAATGTTAACCTTATTAGTTTTTGCAATAAGAGAAGGAGAACTGCAACAGTTTAATTTGCTGCTTTAAAACCTGGATGTTTCAGCTGGCTCAACCTGAGTAATGTTTTTTTTTTAATGTTTTATTTATTACCCTTCTGGATCTGGTTCAACATTAAGCTGCATATCTCCTGTCACATGGAAACTGTCTGTTGGCCATTTCCTCTGCCCCACAGCACTGACCTTGCTGGCTAAAGCAGCTTTCCCACTGCAGGGTGGTCTCTCCTGGATGGAAGTGGGTGATGCTTCCTGGAGCCACATCCCTGCAGGTGCCTCCAGTGCCCTTTGCAGCCAGTCAGACATTGCCACCTCTCTTGTCTCTGCACTGGTCAGTGCCACCTTCCCACTTGCTTCACTGACAAGTGAATTACCTGAAGATTTAGAAATTCTCCAAAAGCTCCAAACTTGGCTGAAAGGTTTAAGTTAGGACAGTACACCCATCTGGGAAACTTTTCCACATTATAAACTGTGTGCCAAACTGGAACATAAACCTGGAGGGTTTTATGGTGTCTGGTGCCTTCACGATGTAGACCTGCATTTATACAGGCATTTGACTTTCTTGTTTATTAGGAGATGATCTCAAGATTTGATTGGTGGGTGAGATTTTTTCTAAGCACAGAACCAGGCCATGCGTGGCTCAGTTCATTCTGATGTGATTTCATTCTGTTTCTATGACCACAAAAGATGTCTCTTGGCATTTACAAAGATACTGAATGAGGAACCTGCACAGAAACACAGACATCAGTCCTCTGCAGAATGAACTTCAAATGGATAAATTATGTTCCATAGCTACTAAATTGTTCATGGAAAGACATGGAACCTTTTATCATATGTCAAAGACAATGGTAATTACAGGGTCCAAAGTCAGTCTCACTGCTATCACTGCTCCCTTCTTTATATGTCACAGCAAGAACATGTCACAGGGACTATACCTGAACTATTTCTTCTCTACTAAGTGTCCTAGTGGATGGTTCATGAGGTGTCTGGCCACTGGGAAACACAAGGAATGCATGATTTTGGTGGAATGTAGGCCACCTGAGCAACCAAGTGATCCTGAATGGGCTATAAAACAAGTCTGTTACTACTGTGTATAAATGAATAGGAACTGAGTGGCTTTGGAAAATTTATTTTCTGTCGCTTAAGCCTTCAGTTGACACATCTCTCACTCAATAGCTGGCAGAAGAGGGAAAAATAAGCCACTTTTTGACTTCATGGCAAAACAGAAGCCTAATTGTGGTCTGGGCTATGCAGAGACAAACAGTGTAGAAATATCCCTCATGCCCATTTGGTCACCCAGATCCCAACTCATGTAAATAGAACAAAACAAGTGGCTGCTGAACTCCCCATCACTGTCTCTGTTAACTTTATATCACCATTCAGATCTCCCTGCTTTGCCATTCCGTCCCTATTCCTTTTCCCAGCAGAATGACTGCTGCCTCTCCAACTAATTCACTTTATTTGCTTCACTGATTGTACCTGGCATCCTCTCCCATATCTTCACTTGGGCTTTCCTTTAATTCTCTCTTCTCTCTGACTTTCTCAGAATGTGTTCTCTGTGGTATTAAGGATGGATTTACTTCTGAGCAGGGAAAAATACAAAGTCATGAAAATCCTTTACAGTTCTAATTAGACTTGAGTAATGTATGTAGACAGACAGCCTTACCTGTACCAGTAAATGGAGGATTTGGGAATCCAAGTGCCTTTTGCTTTATTACTCAGTAGAGAATCATGAAACTTTCCATTTAATTATAACCAGGAACAACGTAAGCAGTGAACAACTGGCAGGGCACAGTGCTGTGGGCATGTGGAGTTTAAATAGAGGATTTGGGGATCAGCCAGTCCTCATGGCTTATTGTGCCTCATTTTTCTTTGACTTCAGACAAGCCACTTATATTTCTCTGCCTCTGCTTGTTCGTATGTGACAGGTGAGAAAAATGCATATGTGCCCTGTGTGGTAAATGGTATGAAGTGTTTTAAGTGGTGGCAAATTTATCAGGAATCTGGTCAGTGGGGCCTGGATACAAGGATGAAGGATGTAAGAGAAATAGGAGGAAGCAGTAGAGACCCCACAGGTGGTCTCAGACAAGTGGATCCCTTTCTTTCCCAAAGAATTCGCATGAGAGCTCATAAAAAACCATGTAATCTGTGTCTAAGTTTTCCATCTCTCAAATATGAACTACAGACAATACTGTCTTCCTTTATTTTTTGCTGTATGTAACCAAGACCAGTATCTTGATTGAACCCTGAAGCTTTGAAAATTAAATGTTCTACCATTCAGTAAGTTGTTTTCCTCACCAGTAAACAACTTTATCCAGTAATGGAAGAAAGTAGACAAGAATGTATCTGAAAGGAAGAGTGTTAATAGGTTAAAAGGAATCCTCCCACCTTTCCAGAAGGCAACGCACATTTATCTGAATTGGTTGATTGGAGTTGGTTATGGAAATTAATTGTTAATATCTACACATGCTTTATTCTGTTACAATGAAGTCACAAATCAAATTAGGACAATGATTTCTGCTTAATTTCTGTGCTTTTCTTCTCCTTTTTTTCAATTACTGCACTTCATATAATTTTTCATCTCGATCTGACAGCTTATTAACAGGTTTGAAAACTACAAATTAGCATTTTTTAAAGCCCACAATGAGAACAATTGCAAAAAGTCCATCAATATATATTTCTTCTTTATTTCTATGCTCTAGTAACAGATATTTAAGTTTTAGCTTCAGTCTCTCCCCAGTCAACTTTTGGGCAAATGCATCTCCTTTCTTTACAAAGCTGAGTGCTAACAAAGTCCCAGATGGGGGGCAAACACATTACCACAGCTGGGCTTTGTTGGCTTAAAACAGATGCAGACATTTAAATAGATGGTGGGGAGGACTGGTGAGCAGGGCTCCTGCAGCACTAGGGGAGGGGAATATTTTCCACTCCTGATCTGCCTGTACACAAAACTTTAAAGCAAATGGTAAGGAAAAAAAGGGGCTTGTGTTTGCAGCAGATATCACCCAAAGACTAAAGCAATCCAAAAGAGTTCTAATGGGGTGGGTGTTGTGTGAGTGTAGCCTATGAAAAGGATAACCACTCCAAGAATGATTTAGATAGAGGAGGCATGCTGAGAAATACAATTTCCATTGCAGCAAATCTGGGGGGAAGGGGGGGGGAAGGAAAGCAGTGTGATGCTGTTTGTTCCCTGACTGCAGAAAGGCTCTCACAGGGGACAGCATCAATTGCCTGAGCAGTGATCTTGTTCTGTTTTGAAGTGAGAACCTGCTCTCTTTATGGAAGGGGATGTTGCAGTTGGACAAAGGACCTCAGCAGATTAGATCGTGTTTCTTCCTGACTCTAAGTCTCCTTTATTTCCTTACTGATAAGTTCCTCTTCCAGCACAGCAGACCTCACTTTTTTCCCCTATTCCTTTACTATCCTCATGGGCATTTTCATTTGAATTTCTGATTTTTTTGAGAATCTGTCTGATTCTTTAGTCAGGTGAAATTAAGTATGCAAGAGAATTTGGGAAATATCTGTAACAAGAAAACTCGATGTAGATTATTTGTGTCCATGTCATAAAGCTTGTTTGTTTTTCTCACTACCTTGAAATCTCCAAAAAAAACCCAAGGTGCTCTACCCTTTCAAATGATGCTTTATAATGGCTTTACTGTTATAATTTTTGTTCCCTAAAATTAGAAAGGTTTTGAAGGAGAGGCAAGTGTGTGGTTTCATCTGTGTCCCAATGCAGACACCTCAGGCTCTCTCCAAGACCCGGTGCATTGTGGTGCCTCTGGGCTGCCTTGTAGCCCCTAAAATGAGCAACTAAGGCAGCCCTGCTGGTGTCCTCTGCCTCTGGATCTGCCCTGGGAGAGATTATGAAGGGATACCAGTTCTTGTGATTTGTTGTTTAAGCTACTTGCAGAATCAGATTTGTTCCCGGAGTCCAGTTTAGAGAGACAACACAGAACTCAGGTTGAGGAGAGAGACAACTTTGCAGAGCAGTCCAACATTTGGCTCACCTTGTTGTTTTGTACTGCTGCAAGATCCTGGAACAATTGGCGTAATTAGACATGCAGAACTATTTGAACAGCAATGCCTACTCACAATGGAGCAATTAAGACAATTACTGTATGTTTTATGTAACAGGACAAATGGATCTTACTCCTAAAGTCTTTGAAAATCTCCTATAAAAGCTCTGAAAATGCATTAATATATTAATCCTTCTAATCCTGTCAAACTACCCAAGTGTTTCTGTGAAGGGGCTGACAGGAGATCTCAATACTGAGAGGAAGAGCAGCAACCACTTGCCAGAGTTGCTTTTTTAACCACTTGTCTGTCAGGTGTTGCAAATCACGTGGACTTAGTGGGTGAAGGGTGGGATCACACACAGTGGTTGGGGTTGGAGGGGGATCTGTGGAGATCATCTTCTTCAGCACACCTGCTAAAGCAGGTTCACCCAGAGCAGGTTGCACAGCATTGCATCCAGACAGGTTTTGAATGGCCCAGAGAGGGAGACTCCACAAGGGATAAGGGAAAGGAGAAATTTTGGAAAGACTCTGCTGACCTCAGACTTGGAAAAGGTTCCTTGACTTATGCATTGTTGCCATTGCTACTGAGTCCAGTAAAAACCCAACAGTTTCTCCTGAGCCACAAATCGAAAAGGAGAGGACTGTGGCCAGGAGTAAACTAGAGGGGTTTGGGGGTACAGGACTCCCCCAGCCAAGGAGCATCCCAGCCAGTGCCTCTCCCTGCAGCCTGGACTTCATACAACCTGTCACATCTTCGGTCTGGATACTTTGGACACCTGAACTGAGGGTGAAAAATCCAGGCCAAATATCCAGAACTAAAAATAAAAGCAAATGTAAACTGAAAAATAGTTCATAAAAATCAAGGTACAGTTAGCACAGCTGCAGTACCATGGAGAAAGGAGGAGAGAAATAAAAAAACACTGTGTTTCTGTTTACCTATGCTTAGATCAGATCCAAGAGGCTTCCCTGACTCTCCATTATCCAGCTGGCAAGCCATTTGCAATACCTACTTAATCAGGTGCCTGTGTCTCCTGCTCTTAGGCAAAGCCCATATTCTTAGATTATCACCAGGGGAGATGCTGATTTGGATATACAAGTTTTTAGGGGTTTTCTTTCTTTTTTTCAACTCTTACCTGATTTTCTGTTCCAGCTGCAGTCTCTCCCCACATGAATATCTCTGATTCCTACCATAACTTCAAGTTAGTTTTAACCCTTCACCTACTAGATGCCTGGTGCCTCAAAGCCTTAGTAACTCCTTAACAAGTTGTTAACCTATTGTAAGGTAACAAACTCTTTTCTGCCTGGCATGGCAGTGCTGAAATCTCAGTGTGAAGCCTTTTTCAGAGAGCCAATCTTGCATTTCACAGCAACCAAAAATTGACAATCACATTTATACAGTAATATACATCTCACTGATACAAGTAGCTCATTAATAGCTCTTAATTGAGACTAGACTCAATAGCTAAGCAGCCACTTGGAGAAGATAATGGGTGTGAGGTGAGTGACCCCTGCTCAGTCTTTGAGGGATTTCAGAGCACCTGGATTTTCAGAACAGCCTGGGGAAATTAAACACAAAATAGCTGTCATATTTCACTGAGAATGGGATACCTGGTCTGGCTTAGCAAAATAAAATTCTCAATTTTAATTTTTCTGTATTTTAGGTCTTGATCTGAAAGCCAAGGCTAATGCTTCTTTTTCTAATTTAGAGGTTCATGGGTCCCCTAAGGTCTGTGAATTATGTACTGCTGGTTTATCTGGGACTAGTTAAGTAAAGTACTGCTTGAAAAACCAGGACATGTACAAGCGAAGACTGTGCCTTCTGTATTATCCAAAAAGGACAGGGGAAAACTTTGGAAGTCAGACCCTCTGTACAGCAGAGCCTGTGGTTAAACAGGGCCCCTCTATTTCAGGAGACTTTTTTGTGGGAAATGCTGCCCTGATCCTCACTGGACTATTTATGCTCTTTTGCAACAGGTGAGTACCTGTCTCTCTATGCCTAAGTATTTTAGACACTTACATAAGGCAGTCAGAGAATGAGATGGAGGAGAGGGGTTGTACTTTTACCCTGAGACAATTTTTGGAGGGAAAGTTTCTCAGCAAAACGCTGAAGTTTATCCTAAGGGAGTGTATGGAACTGCTCCTGGAGAAATGCAAAGGAGGGTGAGAGTGCAGTGCTGGGGGTGCAGACCCTGCCCATGTGAGAGGAACCTGGAAAATCGGCAATGCCAAGTGCTGCTTATGATCCTGAAACAAATTAGGAGTGAGTTGACCAGTTGGAGGATGGAGGCATTAGTTACATCTTCTTGAGCTAGTCAGAAAAGGAGATTGCCATACCAGGCTGGTGTTGGGCAGGGAACAGGACTCAGCAACCTGATGTCCCCAGCACAAGGATCAACTCCAGGAGGAGAGCAGCACAACCCCAGGCCACCTGTCCACCCACAAACTTTTAATTAAGGTAAAAAGTCTCATATCTGAATAAAGCCATTTGGCAATGCAGTCCCAGCACGGGTCTCTGAACAGCAGGAGATGTGCAATCCAGGTGATGAGTCAGCCGGGACACCAGAGGGGTTGGGAAGTTGGGGTTGATGACTCAATGTTAACAAATCTCTCCCTGCCAGGAGTGGGTTGTAACACCTAGACCAACCTTTGGCAGGCACCAAAAATATGTTTATGCAGCTTCATCTCAGTGCACTCTGTGGGAGGGCTGGTAACCTCAACTCCTCATTCTGGTGGCAGAATATGTTTACAAAAATTAAGGTTATCGATTGCAGTGATTCTTCTCAATCAGCCTATTAATGCTCGTTTTATGTAACAGGACAAATAGATCACAGTGTAAAGTCTTTGAAAATCCCCTGTGAAAGCTGTAATAATGCTTTAATGTATTAATCCCCTTAATCCTGTCAGACTCCCAAAGAATTTCTGTAAAGGCTGACAGGAAATCTCAATACTAACAGCAGAACCAGCAGCAGACACTTTTCAATAGGTGGTTTTTAACTATTTGTCAGTCTCATTTTAAAATACACCTGAGCTGAGGGTGAAGAGAAGTGCAGTTTGTGAAGTGCAGGGAAAGATTTCAAGCTGTTTTGTGGGTTGGATTGTCCTTTAATTTACATCATGTTAAATCAAAACTTCTGCTGGCTGTTGATATGAGGGTGAGGATGAGCATTTTGCATTCTCTCTTCCTGTATCTCCCCCCTTTTTGCTGTGCCTCGTGTGCCTGCACTTTGTCATATCTCTCTGGTCCTTGCCAAGCCCTTGTGTACTCGTGTGGGATGGTGATGTACACCTTTGTCTCTCAGGCTCTGATTGCATTCTATGCTCCTGTGGGTTCAACATGCTCTGCAAGCAGGCTGGGGTTGCTGGTTCTGAGGGCTGCAGGATATAAATGCTCTGCCAGAATGCCCAGGAATCTCTTTGCTGAGTGCTTGAGTGTAGAGAATAACTTTGAAAAGAGAAAAATCAGATAGTGCCACCTTAGCAACATAATGGCAGTGCTTCTTTGAAAGGTGGCACCTCCACTTTCAGACATGTTCTTAGCAGTCTGTAATTTAGATGGAGCTGAAGCGTTTAGTCTGTAGGACTTTGTTTTTCTTCCTTCACCTTTTCTTTCACTCATAAAGAAAATGACATTCTATGTAAAATGTAATAACCAATAATGAATCCTTTAAAGTGCAACATTATCTTTTCAGCACACATTTCCCCTGCACCTCTCCTAATTATTTGATTAAACATGTGCCTTAGTAGGTGTAGTGTTTGCTGGAGTGATCAGGATGAATTCATTTTCCTTGTAGTGAACAGAAGACAGTGTGTTTGGGGATCCTGTGCAGTTACATGCCTTTGTGATAGAGGAGGCAAAAACAATGACAACTCTTCAGTGTCTGCACAGCCCATATATTAACTGCAACTCTGCCTTTGATTCCATTTACAGCAGTGCAAATGGATAGTAATTTCAATAAATCAGCAGAGTTGGTTTGAACATAAAATCAGAAACTACGTGTCCCTCCCTACCACCCCTAGCATGGTTGGTGTCTCAGCACCTTCCTGGCCAGCTGGTTTAAAAACAGATTTTTCCCATTCAAGGTAAAACCAGTGAAAAATGAAGTCCTCTCTCAGCATTCATCGAATCATAACATCATAGAATGGATTGTGTTGGAAGGGACCTTTAAAAGTCATCTCATTCCAGCTTGTTGCCTTGGGCAGGGGCACCTTCCACCAGAGCAGGTTGCTCCAAGCCCTGTCCAACCTGGTCTTGGACACTTCCAGGATGTGGCAAACTCTTTAGGCAGTGTTTCACCACCCTCAGTGTAATACATTTTTTTCCTTATATCCAATCTAAATGGACTCTCTTTTAGTTTAAAATCATTACCCCTTGGGCTAGCACAACAGGCTCTACTACAAAGTTGGTTGTTATCTTTCTTATAGGTCCCTTTAGCAGTGGAAGGTGCTATTAAGTGTCCCTGGAGCTTTCTCTTTCTCAGGCTGAACAGCCTCAACTCTCACACACTGAGGGAAAAGCCCTCTTCCCTGACTGCAGCCTTCCTGCTGGAGCAGTGGTGAAGGGGGAGAAGGTAGCTTCCCAGCCTGGAGTTACAGACAGAAAAAGTGGGCAAACTTGTGTTCAGAAATGGGAATGCACCGCTCTGTGATCCTCCATCAGTGTTCTGCTGTTGTCCTTTCATGTGTGTGTATCAGCCCTGCTCTGGGCTCCTCATGTGGGCACACATGTAATGATGTAACTCTTGTTACATCAGCTGGGAATCCTGTCTTTGAAAACCACTAACAAATGGAATCAGTGCAGTGCGGGATGTCATCCATCCATGGAGCATACCCCGTGTGGGAGAATGGAAACACAACAAAGGCAGAGTAGAGATGCCTGTGAAGGACTGTAGCATCATTTATTAATCTCTGGTTTGGTGTACATAATGTGCAGAACTGCACAGTTTAGGGGTTATCATGTAAAGACCAATGCTTTCCCTGGCTAGGCAGAATAAGTGTTTTCTGGCAAGCTTAAACTCTGAGTCACCACCAAAAACAAACTGCCACCCTGGAAGGGACCTCCCAGAACAGCATCTCCATCTCTGGCTGCCCCAGGCAGAGCTTTGGTGTGTCCCCACTCTCCCCATCAGATAGAATGGCTCAGCCTGACTCATGCATTTTCCACTTTATCCTGTGCATTGATACTTTATTTGAGCTGCTTTTGCAAGAATAGCATTCAACATTTTCTTGCTTAATGCCTTGGCAACAGCATTTTTTCCCTTTATTTTTGCTTTTTCTTTACTAGTACAAGATGCTGTGCCAAGAAAAATCTAATGCTCATCCAGAAAGGATTAACTAGGTATCATAGCAATATCCATCCGTTTACCCACAGAAGAGTGGAAATAGTTTCCCTTTGTGTAACACATTTTAGAGAGTATTTCACCTTAACTTTCATGTTGAGACTGTTTGTAGTCCAGAGATAAGTCTTTGCAAGAAAATCGATAATAATTCATGCATGCACAACTCGCATCAGCTTCCACAGGACATTAGGTTTTGTATTAACATAAGTGAAAATTGCAAAGTTCCTTTCTCAATAGAGTAGAGATAACTACTTGTTAAGTGCTTTCTCACACATATGTGCGAGTCCCACACCAAGAGATAGACTATAAATTATGGCTCTGTAGGTACATTGTTTCATATAAGCTTTGCATTCCAAGTGCTTTCAAGAGATGGCATCAGAAATTCCTGGCACCATAGACTGGCTTCATTAGAGACACCCAGAGATGTGGCTTCATCCAGGGAATTGTAAGTCACCAATTTGTCTTTACCTGTTGATCAAATAAGGATGAGAAACCAGGGAATTCATAGGTCTGGGGCTGAAAGGGAAGGAATGTCTCTTTGGTACCATAAAGTGTCTCTCTAATTAGTTGGGAAATGTCAACAGAACAGAGAACTTCACAAATTCAAGGCAGAGTAAATATATAAAACACAGGCAGTGCTGGCCTAGGGAGCACAGATCCCCCCAACTGTTTTACATGGAACCTCTACTGATGGCTTGTGTTCACTGTGCTACCAAAGAATGAAATAAATTATATTTGTGGTTAAAAGGATAAAAGATAAAATATGGAGCCTTTCACTATTTTGTGATGGGTTTAAGATCTGGGCAGGGTTTGCAATGATCTGTGACAGGTCAGTTCTGCAGCTCAGCTTTATTATGCTGAAAATCTGCACTGCGAGGCATATTCCAACATGAAAGAAAAGCACTGCTACAGCTAGAACTGAAACCAAAGGAAAACAAGCCTCCTATCAGTAAACATTCATGCTTTCCTGCCATAAGATAGAAAAATAAATAAAGCAATCCATCAGGATCCCCTTCAAGGTACAGAGACAAGTGTAGCTGCTGGTCCCTGTTTCGTGCTCCTGGACTCTGAGGACTGCAGAGATCCGAGGAGTGACAGTCCTTCGGTCAGACTGCAGATTCAACACAGCCCTGTCTTACCTGTCATGCTGTGTGAGATGATGGGGTTTGCATCATGTCAGTCCTTAGCAGAGCTTGGGCTGATGCTTAGAGCTTGCATCCAGCTCACAGTGCTGGAAAATAAAGGTATGTGTTCTGTGGCAGTGCCAAGGGCAGCGTGCAGGCAGCTCATGAAGCCCGTGTAAGTGCGTGAACACTGTCACTGTCCACCATCTAAGCTAAATATCCACCACACTGCATCACATAGTGGGTCTCATACCTGCTAATCGCCCCCCTCCCCAGGTAATGCCACTCTTGCCTCTGTCTGTTAATTACTGGTAAACCTGTGGGAAGCCTGTTGGTGTTTCTGCTTGGGAAAGTAGATGATAGCTGGTTGAATCTGAGTCAGTTTTACTGGCCTGTGCTTCCCACACAGATGTGAGAGCATGTGTTTAATTTCTTTGGAGAGGGTTTTATCCTACTGCTGGGCAGGTATCGGATGAGGTTTATCTATTTTATCAACTAATGAAAAACCAGAACACTCTGGACTCTGTTGTTGACCCAACCTGGCACAAGTTATTGCTCTCTGAGCTCTTCTTATTGATGGAAAATCTAAATCAGAAAAGTTGTTCTCTTGCTTGGCATGATCTGACTCATTTGTCATTGTTCTCACCAGGGACACCAGCAGCTGACCTGGCTGTCAGGACTGTGCTCTGCCCAACAGACTCTCCAGGCTGGGGCTGGGGGACCTGTGGGGGGAACCTCTGGGTAATATTGCCCCTGGTGTTCAGCTGATTGCCAGATTGTGCCTGTACACTTCGGGTTTCTAGCTGGGGACATGTTGGAAGTGTCTGATTTGAGGTATTCACAACTCTGAAATGTAGGTTCTGCATGGAGATACCCCAAACCCTCCATGAAAAAAGTATAATCCATATCCTTTATTCCTTTTGAGAATCCTGGCTATGGATTTTCTCTCTGTCATAGATTCACAGGACCCAACTGAACATGAAAGAAAACTCTACTATTGAAATCATATGATGCTCCAATGGAAAAATATTTATGTTATAGAGATGATCAGTTCTGTGGTATATTTACACTATTTTATGGAAACATGCATGTGGGGATATATATTTACTCCAGTAATTATATGCTTCATGGTGCTCTGAGAAGTAAAAAATATGCCAAGAATAATTTAAATAAATATTAAGGCCTTGACATAACTCGTATTGCAGTGATGTGGTTTTCTAAGTGCAAAAATTTTCCCAGCTCTATGGTATGTCATGAAGGAATAATGAATGCAAATGCTGTTGATGATAGTCATTAAAATTCAGCAAATGAAAAATGACTCACCCTTTAGTTAATTCTAACCCATTGCAGAGAGAACCTGTGAATGCCTTTGTCAGTGACACTGTTAGCTTTGGAAAAGGAGAGGAAAGTTCTTGAGCAGCTTTCCTGTTCCTGGGAAGCTTTGTCCTTGTATGGTAGCGAGTTTTCAGACTGCTGGAACGATGGAAGCCTTTTAACCACCTTCAATGTGTGAAATGGCTCCAAAAATAATGTCTGTTTTTGACAGTGGGGTTGGGGCGTGGTAGGAAAGGGTCAGAGATGCTGCTGATGGTTATGATTCAGAAAGGAGTGTCACCTGTGCTTGTGAGGGAATTTGGGGCTCCATTGTGCTGACTTCCAAATAAAATGTCTCTGGAGAGCTTGTAATATAAATAGGAGAATCTGACAAAAGATGAGAACTATTTTAGGGACGGAGGATTGAAAAAGTGAAAGATTATTGTTAATCTTGAAGGGTATTGAAGCCTTGCTCGCAGACCTGGACCTCAGTAGGGTGGGTGATCCATCGGCTGTGGATCTCTGTCAGCCAGGGGTGCCATGGGGAGTCCAAAAAGTGCATGGGAGACGGGAAAATGGAGCATTTGGGAAACTAACATTGGCATTGCCCTTGGGGCAAAGTGTCTTCACTGCTTGGAGGATGTTCCTCCGTAACTGTGGTGGTATAAAGGGATCAGAAACTGGAGGCCAAGTTGGCTGAAAGCAGCAGTAGGAATAATTTGTCTTTGACAGAGCTAAAGTCCTTCATTTTCATTTAATTGGATAACGTGAGCTACAACCTTGCGATTTGCTAATTTGTTGCACTGGAATATGATTAGAAGATGTTTTGAGACTCAGTGATGAGGAATTTTAATAAGACATTTCTGAGGTGGGGCTGTTCTGACACCAAGGATTTTGTTACAGTATTTTAAGCTTATTGTGACTCTAATGATGTTACAAATGTGGAAGTGAGATAAATATAAATGAATTGCTATTGAGCCAATCCAAGAGAAACTTTTAAAGTGTTGTGGGACACATGTAAATGAATATGTAAATTAAATGGTTTGGGTTATAAAAGGACATGTCTGAGGAATGGCTCTTTGGAGGTTCTTTGAATCGGCATCAAGGATGCTGATCATTTGGAGCTTTTACATATGTTAATCATCTTGTTCTTCCAGGCCAAAAAGGCTATGAATATAAAAGTGCTAACAGCCTATTACCAAGTTGTTTGCAAGAGTCCTCATAATAGAAACATTAGCTGTATAGTTTAATTTCTACTTAAATAAACCTGCAGCTTTCTGTGATATCTGAGTGGGATTGGTTGGAATCAGATCTATCTAAAATAACCAGTGTAATTAGTCCTTATCTTATCTCAGTTTAGTCTGACAGTCCACAAGAGGTTTGAAATGGAAACAAGTTGTTTTAGGGGTGATAGATAGGAAGTAGCTGAGGGATGGTGACAGAGGAAAGTGTGAAGGGGTCAGAGTGGTGGGTGGAGAAAATGACGTTTGCAACAGTATTTTGAATTAACAGGAATTGCCTGATTTACAGTTTTCCAAGCAAAAAGAAAAGTGTCAATCAGGATACAAGATGTTGAGTGGGCTTGCTTGGGTTGGCTCTGTGGACTAGCTAAGTATAGAACAAAAATCTGTAAGGTTTTTTACTGATAGGTGACAATCTCAAAACTCTCAGACTTTTCTTTAGGGAAAAGACCATCTCTTGCCATTCCTGAAATCACTGAAGCAAGAAGTGATGCTACCAGTATTTCTCTACAAAATCTTCTTTTTTAGTCTTTTGAGGAACACTGCTCCCCTGAGCTTGACATTTTGAAATAATAACACCTAATCTAATTTCTGATGTATTTAACTGAAATCTAATTTCCATTTTTGCATCCTGTAAAGAACAACTGGCTCTGGGGATCCCTGATAAAGCTGTGGGAGGGACCCCCTGCTTCCATATGCAAGCAACTAATCCATCTGCTGCCACGAGTTTACATTAATATCTGTGGTGATTGCAGCTCACGTATAATGAAGACAAATCCTGTTCTGTCTAAAGATCAATAATTCAAGGGGGGAAAGGGGGAGCCAGGAATGGGGGACAGAGACTGCAGGAGCCCCTGCCAATGAAATGCTTTTTGAAAACAACAGAGCTTTAAAACCAGACCTGTAGGACAATTACTGAGAATTACTGAATGTCCTATGGGTGTGAAGAAGACCCTGTGAATACAAAATATCCTCTCTCACCCCTTCCAAAATCCAATTCCTTTTAGGAGCTCCTAGGAGAGGTATTTAGAGCCTATTAGAATGGCAGGAAGCCAGCTGTTAATCAACATGCTAATCCTGGGGTGACATCATAGGGACCAGTGGTGCTACCTGCATATGTTGAGGCCAGAGAGCTGAGCTGGCAGCCTTGCTCTGATTTCCTCAGCTTGCAGCACCACAAAGCTCTTGCATTTTCCAGGGACTAGGAAGCAACCAGGGAGGATGGGACATGCCTGGGATGTGGATGTAGAGGTTTTGTGGTTCATTTGTAGCTGGCTGCTCAGGGAAGTTCCTGAAGTGTTCAAAACCCATGTAGATATGGTGCTTAGGGACATGGTTTAGTGGTGGACCTGACATGGTTGGACTCTATGATCTTAGAGGTCTTTTCCAACCTAAACAATTCTCTGATTATATGATGAGATGGGAAAAGTGATGTGTTTGCTCACTGTTAGTACAGGCAATAGGGTGAGGACAGAGTGGTGAGCAGGTCCCTGAGACAGCTTGGCTGCTCTTTTGGAGATGTTGGTGGGTGTGCTGTGCCAGTCAAGTGATGCATCAGACAAGACACGGGCAACTGGGGGTGTGCACTGCCACATCTCTTACCTTCTGCCAGAGCTCCCATGGGCTCATCCCTGCCCAGGCACCACACCACTCATTACACTTTCTGTCGGTCTTAATATTTTACCATACATGTCTCATATTTTAAAATATTTATTGGACATCGGCTTAGGCTGTTGTCACAATATCTTGAATCAGATCAGAGAAATAATGTTAACAGATATGACAAGACAGAGATCAGCCTGCTCAGAATTATTTCTCCTCTTCTTTAGAGTGTGAAATGGTTAAAAAGCTGTCTGAGACTCCTTTTGCTGAGACAAGAGAACTAAGGGTGTATTGATTTCAGCTTGCCCCCCTTTTTTCTGAGCACCATGAGCTTTGTTTTTTGCTTGCCCTGCAAAAGTGATTATTCAACATAAGTACAGGCAGTTTTCAGTGTTTACAAGTTAGCTGATATAGCAAGTCTCCTTGTCATATGCTCCTGGAATATAGGGTAGGGTTGATGTTGCCAACCTTGAGCATTCAGGACTCACAAGTGAAATGCTTCTGGAAATCACAAGATTAGCTCCAAAATTGCAAGTTTTTTCTTAATGAAGGAAGGGGAAAATCCAGAAGCTTGGTGACATATTTTTCAGAGCTTGGAATGGGCCACAGGGTCTGTTTTAATATTTTCCTCCTCAGTGAAAAGGTAGAGATACTTGCACTGTCTTCCTATGTTTTCTGAGCCTTATCACATGGCTCTGGAAGCTGGAGTTTTGAGATTAAAAACTGCCAAACAGTGTGAGACAACAGCAGTGTGAGCTGATGTCATTGTATCAGCTCAGCTGCATCTTGATTCTCTTTGGTGATCAGAAGTAAAGGGGCAGGAGAGTTCTGCTGCCTCCTCGGGAATATTTTAGTGTGAACTAAAACATTCTGAGCAGTCAACTGAAAATACAGAGAAATGTAGAGCATTTGTGTTGTTTATACCCCCTACTACTTCACCCTTAAAACTGAAGGTAGAGTGATGACAAGGCTCCAAGACAGGCTGCCTGCAAACAACCATCACCACTGGCAGAGTCAGGGTGGGAGAGAGGCTTGAAAGATGGACATCCAGCAAACACACTGCTCTGTACAAGAGAGGAGTTCAGTAGTGCTTTCTCCCTGGGGACTTCAGTGGAAGCAAAGGCTTGTCAAGGCATGATATGGCTTTGGGGGATGAGTTCTTTTCTGTGGCTTCACAGAGACGCTGTTGGAGGCACCTGAGAGCCTGAACTGTGGGTCTTTGGAGCACATTGATCCCTGAGCAGCCAACTGGTCCAGGTGGGAGTTCATTCCTTGCTCTCTGACAAGGAGGAAATGTGATTTCTTTTGGGTGAGTATCAGGATGGGTGGTTTGGAAGAAATGGAAAATTAACTGTGGAACTTGCTCACATGGGGTATGTGAGCAAGTTTTTCTTCAGAACATTTCTGGTGTTTTCCAGCTAGGAGTAAGCTGAGATCAATTTTATTAGAGGTTAATCCAGGCTAACAAGCTTCATATCTTGATCTCTTCAATCTCTCTGTTCTTCTGCTGTCACTGTCCTTGCGGGATCATTCTCTGATGGTATCTCCCAGACCCTCTTGGATCTGTGTTCAGGCTCTGACAAGGTCACTGATCTCCTCTACAGCACTGACCCTCAGATAACACCGTTCAAGGAAGCACCTTCCTTGGAAAACTGCAGGCAAAGAAGACTAAACCAGGTCTGTCCATCACAGCACAGTCCCACAGCAGAAGGGCCTGGAGGAGAAGGCAGTATCCGAGTGGGAAATGGCCCCCTGGCCCTTCCTCCAAGCAGAGGGCAGATGGCATGTTGGTGACCATCTCTGGGAAATTATCTTTCCCAGTCCCTGCTGGAATAGTTTGTAGCTGAAAAGAACATTGTGTTCCCAGGGTGGACAATCCAGGAGCTTTAGACAGTGCTAAATTCACCTTAATAATAACTCTCAATGAATCAGGTGGGAAATATTTCACAAGCTTAAAACACCAAAGAACCTGCAGGATTCTCTTAAATGGAAGCTCATGAAAGTGAGCACTGCCAATTCATTTTGTGGGGGATTGGGAAAGAGATAACAGCAATTTTATAACATTGCTAAGCTGTGGCTTTGTAGAGGAGGGAAACGTTATAACATTCACGAGCGAGGTCCCGCTCATATTCTTTTTCTCCACTTTAATGTTGCAATCTTTTTTATCAGTTGAAGGAAGAACAAGAGGCCAGCATCCCATCTGCTGAATGTTAAGCTGAGTTATGCAAAATGGGAGCTAGCTGGAAACCCAGTGGACTTGCATGGGATATGGAGACACAGGAAAGGCACATATGCTGCAGCTCCAACTATGTCATTTTACTGCTATATGTAAAACACCATCTGTGGTGCAGAGACCTTTGCTAGGAGGGAGGTGCACATTCAACCCAGAAAATTGTCAACTGAAGTGCTATAAAGTTCTCTGTAAGTGTCTTCATCACTCATTGCTTGAGAAAAGCACCTAATATTGTGGAATGTTGAAGCAAGAACTAATGTAGGTGTAGGAAGCCAAAACCAACACTGGGGTAAATGGCTGCAGCCTGGCTGCCCTTAGGACTAGAACTGAGTGCAAACCCTGTGGATAAAGGGTGTAACTCCCCTAAACTGAGTGGTGCCTCAGTGTAACACCATTCAAAAACACAGTGAGGTGACTGCCCTGTGCTTTCCATATGATTTAATTTGGGCCAGTCTTTTGCTTACAAGACACATTTTATCATAAACAGGAGGCTGGGGGTGATGGAGTCATATCCTCCTCTAGCAGGGCTGTAATTCACAAGGTTATTTGGAGTTAGTCCCTTAAGCTTCACCTTCACATATTCCTTCAGGCAAGAGCAGCTCGAAGGCACAAGGTGTCTCCCACACACAGGGACCAGTGACTCCAGACACATTCACAACCTATTGCTGTGAAAGTTTGGCTTACAAGGAGAAAGGGGAATAGCTGTGCCTTCCTGAAGTGTGTGATGCCACCCATTGCCACGAAGGGACCTGACCAATGAGCTCAGGAGGTTCTTAGGTACAAAATGAACACCATGCACACTACTGCAGCTCACACCTGGTGTACAACCATGACATCAGTGCTGCTTTTTGCTTCCCTGCCTCAAAGAGCTTGTCAGAATTATTTCCTGATGGAGCAAGAGGGATGAAAAAGAGTAATCCGTTCCCTCTGGGCCATGGTAAGGGCTGAAAAACAGTTTTTTTCCTGTTGGATGGCTGTGTGTGCAGTGCTGGGCCCCCTACCCTGCGGCTCTCCACTTTCCCGAGGTCTGGCAGCCGGGAGCTGGCAGGGACAGGCCGTGCCAGCGCCAGCAGGAAGGCTCATGCCAAGTAAGTGGCTCATTAGCGGCTGCAGCAGTGGGGAACTCGCTGTTTAGTGGCTCTGCTCTCGCCCGTAGATTGGGCTTGCTGGGGAGCTCGGCGTGCGTGGAAGCAGTGGGAAGTTTGGAGGGGTTTGCCTCTTGCCAGCAGGCAGTGGCTCAATCCTCAGAGCAGGGAGAGCTCCTGGGCAGTGGGGCAACCACAGCCAGGGGAAAATAGATCAAGGGAAGCAGGGAGCTGGCAAGGAGCTGGCACCCAGGTTGGGAAGAGGGTGGTAGAGCAGAGAGGGAAGAAAGGGAAAGATCTCTTTTTTTTCCCTCACCTGTGTTTGTTTTGTTGTTGGAGTTGGTAGAAGTGAGGAAAAGACAGAGATACAAGCAGAGCATTCAGAGAAAATATGAATAATAAGGTTTGGACCTTTTATACAGGGACATTTGAAATGTGTGCTGTGTTATACTGCTGGAAGGATCTACAAAAACCAATGTCACTTGGACTCAACCTCTAATTGTTAAAGACCTTCAGGGCTGCAGGAGTGGGTGTGCTTTAGATCCTCTTGTAAAAATTACACAGATACAAAACTAGAAGAGCTTAGAAGGAGGTGAGAGTCCCATAAATGCAGGACTGGGAACACGGGAGAGAGATAAAGGGCAGGGCAGACAGGACTCCTTGTGGTGGCAGAGTACGCTCACAGCTGAGTTACGGTGTGGTTGCTCAGTGCAGGTTAAGGTATGAGTTTCTTCTCCTGCCTCACTTCTGGACTCATTCCTGTGCTGCACCTCTGCACCTGGAGCTCCTTCCCCACCCAGGGCTGAAACCTGCACTCAAATTCAGCAAGTGGAGTAAATTCCCTGAGGTAAATGGAGGTGCTGCAGATTAAATATAAGCTTTCCTGGAAAAGTGCACAACTCCTTTGCCTCCCTTCCACTCTGAAGTGTACAAATTCTGACCTTTGCTGGGCAAGCTGCTGCCACCTCATCATTATTAAAATACCCAAACAAACAACTCTGAGACTACAGCCCTGTCTGTTTTTTCCATGGAGGGTTTTCCATCTTCTCTCTCCTCATTTTTATCACAGTCTCCAAAGGAGAGAGACCATACTCTTCTCTCAGTAGGACAAGCAAACCATCAGAGCCAAGTCCATAATCAAACTGCAATAATCTTCCCTGACTGTAAGTAGACTCCATTTGTTCCTGTGGAAGTCACAGGGCTGGGAGCCTGGGGGCTTGCAGGGTGACAAATGCTCCACCAGGCTGGTGTCCCAAGCCCAGGGAACCAACCCCAGCATGTGCCAATTCACACTCTCATTTATTATGGAGTATTAAGACAGCAACTGGAGATGCTGTTCCTTATCAGAGTACACAAAATGTTCACAGTTCCTCCCACAAAAAAATGACAGTGAATCTAAGATCCTTCATTTAAGGCAGGAGGAATTAAGGTTCTGAATATTGTCCAGGAAGCTGGAGGCTGAATCAGGATTTAAACTTGATTCTTGGAAGCTCCACCACAGTGACTTTTCTACCACACTCTCTATCCCAAGCTTGTGATATGGGGACAGTTACAAGATGAAATATTCCATTCTTAATGCATTCTGTTCCATTTTTGCTCTGCCTCGCACCACAGTCATGGGGTAAGAAAGGCCATTTTGTGCACTGAATATACCCAGGAGTTAACTTAGGCAGAAATAAAAATGTTTTTGTCTTTCTGCACTGGAATACAGAATAACCCGAAGTTCTCCCCTTGTTTCTTGCTAGTGGAGCCAAGTGCTGCCATTTGAATTGGAAATGTAGCATGGACACAACATGGAAACCCTCCTGCCATCTGCTCCACCTTGATTCAGTGTAAACCACAGCAGGGTTAACTCAGGCCATAAACCATGAAACCACCAGCACATTCATCTCCTGATGGGCAATTTGGCACAGGGGCTGAATCCTGTCCTTCACCATTGGCTTGTTTAATGTGATCAAGTTGGGTTTTTTTATTCCCCTGTACATTTTGCAAACCTACATCCTCGTTCTCCCAAGCTTTAACCTGAAGCTTAAATGTAGCATGCACTAATGCAGGAAATGCTGGTGCACAGCCTTGTAGCCAGTGCTAGGGGAATGAGTACCCAGCAGCCCCATCTCTCCTCAGTGTGTGGATCAGGTAAGTTTTGCCCGGCTTTTTTTTTTTGATGCCTTGTATAAAACGCTTTCAGCAGGTTTGAGGGTGGTGTTTCAGTGTCTGTCACAGTAATATTCAACACCCTATGAACAGTTTGAGTCAGGGAAAGTATAATGTGCACATGCAGTCTGTGAGGCAGGAGTATGCCAATCCTGGCTTGTGCTTGCCCTGTGCTTGTTGACACCTTGTTGGCCGCCATTCTAAGTAATGCCATGCATGTAAGTGTAGAAGATTAAAGGTGCCTTTAATGCTTTTAGAGCATACACCTCAAAAAGTCATGAAAGATAGATAGGTAGAGTCCCTTGGCACCATCTCTAATTCATGTGTTTGTGACTTTAATCCTTAGCTTGATGGTGTTTTAATTGACAGAATGTAAATTCCTTTCTGTGGTAATCCTTCTGGTGCAGGGAGATGTGGACAGATGCTCTCAGTTCACAGACAGAGAGGGGGAATAGGCAGGAGGGGCTGGTGCTGCCATAGTATTTACACAAAAATTTCCTGATTATTTACTTTTGCGTACTTCAGCTTGTGCTATCCCACTGAAGTTCACCAGGATGTCTCTCTTTCCAGAATTGTTGTAATAGAGCTGTAACACCTTTTTTTTCCTTAGGATGTTTGAGCTCATCCCAGTGAGGCTCTGAAGTGTGGTAAGCACAGGAAAAAAATGCTGAATGGCTTTGTGAAATAAATGAAGAAGCCATATCTGGCTTTTCAAAGCAGAATGAACTATCTTTCCCAGCAGCTTTCAGCTGAGGAAAATGATTCCCTGCATTTCTTTTCCACTGGGATGAGAATACCTGCCTCTGCAGCTCTAACCCATGGGAGGATGCTCAGATAAGAAAGGGCCAGGCAATCCCAGCCCTGCAGCTGTGAAGAAGGGAGGCACGAGTAACCAGACTGCCCTCAGCCCTCCCTGCAGCTCTGTATCCAGGCATATCTCTGGTCATTTGGATTCAGATTAACTTGGTGACCCACCAATGCTTTCAATGTTTGCAAAACCAGCAGAGATCTGATACGGGGAGGAGTTCTCAGGAGGTGTGTGGAGCTCAGGGTACCAGCCTTTGCTGTGCTCCAGGACCAGCTGAACCAGCAACTACAGACATGCTTAAAAAAGCTATAAGTTTTAATAAAGCATTAAAAAAAAATTAGGCAGGCTTTTCAAGGCAACAGGAAGAGGGATGTTCAGATAATTTTGAAATTTACTGTCATTTGCAGTAGCTTGGTTTACTTAGCTTGTGTAAGCACATTTCCTTCTAAAACCAGTTCTTCCTTTTTGGATGTACACATAATAACTAAAATCCTGACCATTTTAGCTATTTGTCATACCAAAAAGTCCCCACTGAGTATAATCAGAGTTTTGGTACAGAGAGAAATGAAAAACATCTGTGAAAGAATTTCATGTAATGACAGAGGAGTTAATGGGGCTTTATTTAAATATCTTAGCGTTTACCAGTTTGGGGATATAAATAATATTTCCAAGACTTTCAGACTGATAAACTGTGACATTCCCAAGCTCCCCTGTTCTGCCCAGTCTCGGTTTTGTTTTTGCTTGTTTTCTTTTTAAATCCCAGTCAGACGCTGCCCTCATTCCCCACCCCAGGAAAGCCAGCAAAGCCAGGCAAACTCCAAAACAAATGGTTTCTTCCCAGCATTGCTGTTCCTGCTACGTGATTAGATTTCTCTAAATTCCCTTCAACTGCTTTTCCCCACACAGTTGCAGTGTCTGCATCACCTCACCACAAACAGGGGCTCAGAGCAGGCAGCAGAGAGGGGCAGAGGGGCTGCTCATGAGGATTCTCAGGCAGTGTTGCAGCCTCTGCTCTGCCCTCCCAGAGCTCCCTTGCTCAGTGATAGAGGAGGACAACTACAACTTGCATGTCCTTTCTCTTTATTTCTGCTTGATTTACTTGCCCTAGATTTAAAACTTCGACTACTTTGCAAGTTGCTGCTGAAAAACAAGTTCCATATGTATTACCCTTCATCTGCATTAGACACAGAATAAAAAAGAAACTTTTCTATCCGAAGCTGTGTCATCTGAATTAACTTGCAGAGTGTTGACTGGAGGCACAGGGTTTGTGCAGGTCCCTTCTCTTTCCTCTGTCTCTCTGAAACATCTTTTTAACGCTCAGACATGCTGCTGGGTACCAATGAAGACAGGACACCTGTGCCATCACACCTCTTTTCTGGGATCTGTGGGAGCCAATCAACTGAAAATCCTCTGTCAGTGTGTTGTGAAAGAAAGAGCTGAACTTCCAAGCATGAAACTGAGGAGCGAAAGTCAAACAAGCAGCAGTGAGGATTTATTTCCTCTAACACAATCACTCGAGGATCAGAGGCTTTGTCCATTATTTCTTTAGCTGCCTTCAGCCAAGCTCTATGCCTTTCTTCATCTATAAATATTTCTTTGTCGTGTGCATCCCAGTGTCCTGCCTGCTTCTGGGCTAAAATTCCAATCTGGAGGCTGCACCACATCCCCAGGTGTGGCCTCTCTAAGTTCTTTGGGGTAACACATCCTCATGGTAGCTGGCAGGTGATGATTGTCCCTTTAGCTCTCTGCAGCCTCTCCCAGGTGGAGCTGAGCTACCCGTGCTTGCTGAATTAGGAATGGGAGAGAATACAATGGCACATAGCCCTCAGACAGATGAAGGGGTGCAGTGGTTTAGTGGAGCCTCTAAAGGGTGGGCTCTACTTGATGTACCTATCTCTGCCTTCTGCTTGTGCAAACAGAACAGGGACCTTCATACAACACAGGGTTCTGCCTCATTAATATCCTCTCCTGCCCTGCTTGCCTGCTTACAGTGAGATTGTCACTCTCAGCATAAACACAGCCATTTTTGACAGAAAGGCATAATTTCTATTTAGATACACTCAGCAAGTCTCAAGTAGCCTGGTATTTACTACTCTTACAAGTTTCAAAACCGTCCATAATCACACCAATGAACCACCGGTCTTGTGGTACAAAATCACCTTAAGTATAACTCAGTTCTCATCTGAGTTGGTCTAAGGAAATTTCCTTAAAGAGCCATTTGAGTGACCCCATTTTCTTCCCAGTCTTCAGACATCAGGAATGTGAGCAGACAAATGAGATTAATAGCACTGGTTAGAGACACATCAGGTGCAGCATGAGTTAAAGAGTTGGAAATTTCATACCCTGGAAATTCAAGCTGAAGTTGCCATGACTTCTGTAATTCCAGCCTTCCATGCAGCACTTTTCAGGCACATTACTTTTGCTGGGTATCAACTTCTGGATTTTTAGCTCTGTATCCTCGTGCTGCCTTTCCTACACACCTTGGCACCTACAAACTCCATCTATTCTGATCCCAAGTCACTCCCAGCCATAGACTGAGAAAGGAATTGAAGAGCTGACTAATTTAAGGAAGCAGAGATGGACCCAGGAGGTCATGATGATTTTGGAAGGTTGGGAATGCAGGAAATAACATGCTTTTGTTTCCACAAAGCAGCCTTTGAAACAAGCATTTCCTCCATGAACTAGGAGACTTCTGCTACTGGTCTTACAGGAGTTCAAGTGTAGTTTGAACACTTCCAAGAATGGTAACTCCACCGCTGCCCTGGACAGCCTGTGCCAGTGCCTGACAATCCTTTTGATGAAGAAATTTTCCCTAATATCCTATCTGGCTTTTCCTGTTACAACTTGAAGTTGTTTCCTCTTGTCCTGTCCCTGGGAGAATGAGCATTTGTCTGACATGGCCATGAAAGGCACAAACTGCACACTAGACCTGTTTGCACTGGGAAGTCCATCAGCTCATCAGCACACTGAAGCCTGATTAGAGCTCTTACCAAAAAGCTTCTGGTTTGTAGCTTGAGTTCTTCAGTCACAAGAAATATTTCATTCAAATAATTAGATCATAATTCAATGAGTAAAAAAAAAAATTAAATACTTCACCTTTAAGTCAAACAGGAACTTTATATTCAAGCCTAGACCTTCTGTTTCACAGTGCAGGCTTACTGTATAACATTTGTAAATTTTCTCTCTCAAGACTACACTTTTTGACCAATTTACAGTTTCTGAAAACATCCACCAACCTCTATTCACATCCAGCAAAGCCCAGGGCAGATAGAGCTATGAGCAAAAGTCTGTTGGACAAGTTTTGAAGGCAGTAATTGAATCTCTTCCCCCCCCCTCCCCCCCATACACTGCTCAGTTCTCCAGTTTACTGTTCCTAGTATTGATAGCAAAGGCAAACTCTGGAGGGAAATGTCATGGAAGCTGGTCTGTGTCCCAGTTGCACTAGAATCTCCCTGCCTGACACCCTGGAAGGTAACTGTGATATATGAAGAGTGATTTACTCCCTTGATGTTTATTGGACCAAGTACTGCTGAATATAAACCCTCAGTGATCGTGGACTTTACAGCGTGGGTTTGTTTGTATTATTTTGGGAGACTCCAATGGCTTTTGCATTTTCATTTCATAATGATAAATTACCTGAAATCATTCCCTTCAGAACAGATTCCTCCAGCTTTGGCTCCTGCTAGGATGTTTCATTTTGTGTTGAAAATTGCAATAGGAAATTTCCTTGAGCCATTGATATGTCAGAATAGAGTTTATTATCACTCGCAGTCCCGGCGCACTGGAGCTCTGGGAAAGGTTTTGTAAATAATATGACATGGGCAGGAACTCATTTGATGGTGTGATAGGCGGTGAATATTTCCAGCCAAGCAGGCAGAGGGAAATGCAGTAGCAGGAAGTGTGACCTTTTCTAGTAAGAGGCGTTGTCACTCTGTAATGTACCTTGGTAATTAATTGGAATTTTTAATGGAGGAAACAGGATTTCAGTGGCTGATAATGGCACAGTGTGTTGTCTTGTCTACGTGTTGCTAAAACTGTTTGCTGTTCATACACATCTTTAACGAACCAGAAGATGACTTCTGCTTCTGGTCTTTTAAATTCTGGTCTCTTCAATTTCAGGTCCTGCTGCAACTGTATTTTTTGGACACAATATGAAAATTGCTGTTTAACACCTTTCAAAGCAGGGGATTGATCAATAGTTATCCTAATCCACAACCAAAGGCAATATCTCCTCTTCCAATTTGGTGCCTTAGGGTGTTGACCTGCTCTGCATGCCAGTTTTCCCCACTATAGAATCACAGAATCATGGAATATCCTGAGCTGGAAGGGACCCGCAGGGACCATCCAGTCCAACTCCTGGCCCTGCACAGACCCCCCAACAATCCCACCCTGTTCCTGAGAGGATCATGCAAACACTCCTGGAGCTCTGGCAGCCTTGGGGCTGTGCCCACTGCCCTGGGGAGCCTGTTCAGTGCCCACCCCCCTCTGCGGGAAGAGCCTTTCCCTGATATCCCACTTAACCCACCCCTGGCACAGCTCCAGCCAATCCCTTGGGTCCTGTCCCTGGTCACAGAGAGCAGAGGTTGGAGCTGCCCTGGCACTGACCCTCATGAAGAAGATGCAGACCCCAATGAGCTCTGCCCTCAGTCTCCTCTTCTCCAGGCTGAATATTGTATTTTTAATTAATATTATCAATATATTAATATATTAAGAATTTCTATTAAATATCAGGATAAATCTGGTGGTTTCTCTGCCCTTCCGCTTGCAATAACCTGGTAAAGGCTGCTCTGGGTTTAAGGAGTGGAAAATGAGGGATGCTGTCTGACAGCACCTGCCTTAGAGTTACCAAATCTGTGTAAACATTGAAAACCAAGTCTGTATTGTCCTAAAACCCATACTCAGCTCTCATTAAAAATCAGGCTAAATCCATTTACCTTTTAGCTTTCAGGTGTATGTAGCAGAAGGAAATTAATTTAAAAATATCCATGGTTTGCCCAAGTGTCATTATCTTGGTGTCTAATCATAGTTCTTCATTTACATATGAGGAAATTGACACATGAAGAGGTAAATTTTCTCATTATCAAATGAATATCTAAGTTAGGCTGGAGCTATTGATTGCCAGCTTTAACCTTGATATGTCATGTGTTGAGTTTCTCCTCTACATAAAGGTGTGTGGGTTCAGGGATCAGCTGGGGCTCACCAAGGGGCTATGAGGCTGCTTATTCCTTCAGCTCCACACCCCTGAATCTGAGGGAAGAAAGTTTTCAGCCTGGAGTCGTCTCTAAGCTGGTTTTTTTTCAGGTCTTGTGTGCTCACCATTTGAGGTACAAGTCTCTCAGGCCATTCCTCCTGGGCAGTTAGCTGCTCCAATTATTTTTAAAGGAATTTTGTGCACAGCGAAGTTCTGTATCCTTTCCTCTGCTCAGGGGTCTCCTGACACTTCCTAGTGGTTTCAGCATTAGTTTATATGCAGACAGAGTACAGATTTAGTGCTCCTTCCCTAGGTTTTTGATTTTTTTTGGCAGTGTATTTGTCAGAGCCCAAGTGGTGTTTCCAACTGGATGCTGCTAATCGCTTACTATTCAGCACAACTAAGAATGTGATTTTATTTTTAGGTTCTGTCACTCTGTGTCTTTCCATTTTAAGATAAATCTCTGCTGTCTCCTGTTTCTGAGCTACAAAAATCTGGGTTTCATTTCCAGCTCCAAACTGTTATTTCATTCATGTATTAACTTAGTCTTTAAGATCTCTTGCTTTTATTTATCAGCTGTTTCCAGAAGTTGTTTTTATTTCACCGAGCCCCAGCAGAATGTCTGGCACAGGCTGGCTCTGTCACAGCTCTCACATTGCAAGGGGCCTGCTGATTGTCAGAGTCACAGAATTATGAAATATCCTGAGTTGGAAGGGATCCATAAGGATCATCCAGTCCAACTCCTGGCCCTGCACAGACACCCCAACAATCCCACCCTGTCTCTCAGAGTGTTGTCCAAACTCTCCTGGAGCTCTGGCAGCCTTGGGGCTGTGCCCACTGTCCTGGGGAGCCTGTTCAGTGCCCACCACCCTCTGCGGGAAGAACCTTTTCCTGATATCCATTTCAACCCTCCTGATACAGCTCCAGCCATTCCCTCGGGTCCTGTCCCTGGTCACAGAGAGCAGAGGTCAGAGCTGCCTCTCTGGTGTCCCTTGTGAGGAAGTTGCAGTTCATGACGAGGTCTATCCTCAGCCTCCTCTTCCTTAGGCTGAACAAGCCAAGTGACCTCAGCCTTTATTACTTACAAAGAATCTTTATTTAGGGCCAGGATGTTGATCTTAATGCATTCAATAGGACCAGTTTATTTCAGGGAAACTGAGTCATTTAGGGCTGGACTGTATGGAGAACCTTGTTGGTGCTGGGAGAAAAGGGGTGGGATGAAGCATTTTTAGCTTCAGTCTTTCTACCAGCCTAAAACCTCATCAGTAGAAGTTGTCTCTTCTGTCTTGATTTCCATTCAAAGATTTCTCATGAGGATGAGCAAAGGGCTGGACAGTTTCAATATAAACAATTTAGTTTTTGATTTTTTTCCCCTCTGTTCTCTTTGGACAACGCTCTCAGGGACATGGTGGGATTGTGGGGGTGTCTTGTGCAGGGCCAGGAGATGGACTGGACGATCCTTGTGGATCCATTCCAACTCAGGATATTCCATGATTCTGTGACTCTGACAATCAGCAGGCCCCTTGCAATGTGAGGGCTGTGACAGAGCCAGCCTGTGCCAGACATTCTGCTGGAACTCAGTAAAAACAACTGCTGGAAGAGGCTGATAAATAAAAGCAAGAGATCTTAAAGACTAAGTTAATACATGAATAAAATAGCAGTTTGGAGCTGGAAATGAAACCCAGATTTTTGTAGTTCAGTTCTGGAAATTATTATGATTTAATAATGTAGCGCCATCCTTTTTTCTTTTTTTTTTTTTTGGCCTGATCTTTTCCCTAGTGATGCTGCAGGCAAGATTTAGACAAAGCAGTGAAGAAGAACAATAAAACAAGAGGAGCGTGTTGGACCACACCAGCCACAGGGATGGAAAACTGCAAGAGAAATTTGATTTCTTGGGTGTCTCGGATGAAGGTTGCAGAAGAGGTCAGCCTGGAGGAGCCAGAAAGAAGAAAAAGAGATGTCCTGGAGCCAGACACTTGTGGATGGTTCACTGAAAGCTTTGTAAATATTTGCAAGTTTAGCCTTAGCTTCAGATTTATTGAAGAGCCTGGATCACTCAAGCTGCACCTGATTGTGCTGTGGGCAGCTGTGTACAGCTTTATGTGCTACAGTGAAGCTTGTTCTGTTACTTGTAATAGCTTTTCTAACTTCACTGAAAAGCTTTTCTTCTTGTTGCCATTCTCTTTTTGTATTTTATTTTTATTGTATTTCATGGAGGGGGGACTATCCTTATCTTGTACCTTTCTAACGTTGTCATGGGAAACTGGTTCCAAAAAGGCAATTTCTCTCCCTCTTTTTCCCTCTTTCCCACAGGCTCAAGTGTATCTACAGAGCCTGTGCCCTCTTCCCTGCACTGCAGCTCTGCCAGCAGAGCAGCTCAGTGAGACCAAGTCACAACCACCTGTACCAGTCACAGCAGTTGTGANCCTGCACAGACACCCCAACAATCCCACCCTGTCTCTCAGAGTGTTGTCCAAACTCTCCTGGAGCTCTGGCAGCCTTGGGGCTGTGCCCACTGTCCTGGGGAGCCTGTTCAGTGCCCACCACCCTCTGCGGGAAGAACCTTTTCCTGATATCCATTTCAACCCTCCTGATACAGCTCCAGCCATTCCCTCGGGTCCTGTCCCTGGTCACAGAGAGCAGAGGTCAGAGCTGCCTCTCTGGTGTCCCTTGTGAGGAAGTTGCAGTTCATGACGAGGTCTATCCTCAGCCTCCTCTTCCTTAGGCTGAACAAGCCAAGTGACCTCAGCCTTTATTACTTACAAAGAATCTTTATTTAGGGCCAGGATGTTGATCTTAATGCATTCAATAGGACCAGTTTATTTCAGGGAAACTGAGTCATTTAGGGCTGGACTGTATGGAGAACCTTGTTGGTGCTGGGAGAAAAGGGGTGGGATGAAGCATTTTTAGCTTCAGTCTTTCTACCAGCCTAAAACCTCATCAGTAGAAGTTGTCTCTTCTGTCTTGATTTCCATTCAAAGATTTCTCATGAGGATGAGCAAAGGGCTGGACAGTTTCAATATAAACAATTTAGTTTTTGATTTTTTTCCCCTCTGTTCTCTTTGGACAACGCTCTCAGGGACATGGTGGGATTGTGGGGGTGTCTTGTGCAGGGCCAGGAGATGGACTGGACGATCCTTGTGGATCCATTCCAACTCAGGATATTCCATGATTCTGTGACTCTGACAATCAGCAGGCCCCTTGCAATGTGAGGGCTGTGACAGAGCCAGCCTGTGCCAGACATTCTGCTGGAACTCAGTAAAAACAACTGCTGGAAGAGGCTGATAAATAAAAGCAAGAGATCTTAAAGACTAAGTTAATACATGAATAAAATAGCAGTTTGGAGCTGGAAATGAAACCCAGATTTTTGTAGTTCAGTTCTGGAAATTATTATGATTTAATAATGTAGCGCCATCCTTTTTTCTTTTTTTTTTTTTTGGCCTGATCTTTTCCCTAGTGATGCTGCAGGCAAGATTTAGACAAAGCAGTGAAGAAGAACAATAAAACAAGAGGAGCGTGTTGGACCACACCAGCCACAGGGATGGAAAACTGCAAGAGAAATTTGATTTCTTGGGTGTCTCGGATGAAGGTTGCAGAAGAGGTCAGCCTGGAGGAGCCAGAAAGAAGAAAAAGAGATGTCCTGGAGCCAGACACTTGTGGATGGTTCACTGAAAGCTTTGTAAATATTTGCAAGTTTAGCCTTAGCTTCAGATTTATTGAAGAGCCTGGATCACTCAAGCTGCACCTGATTGTGCTGTGGGCAGCTGTGTACAGCTTTATGTGCTACAGTGAAGCTTGTTCTGTTACTTGTAATAGCTTTTCTAACTTCACTGAAAAGCTTTTCTTCTTGTTGCCATTCTCTTTTTGTATTTTATTTTTATTGTATTTCATGGAGGGGGGACTATCCTTATCTTGTACCTTTCTAACGTTGTCATGGGAAACTGGTTCCAAAAAGGCAATTTCTCTCCCTCTTTTTCCCTCTTTCCCACAGGCTCAAGTGTATCTACAGAGCCTGTGCCCTCTTCCCTGCACTGCAGCTCTGCCAGCAGAGCAGCTCAGTGAGACCAAGTCACAACCACCTGTACCAGTCACAGCAGTTGTGAGAAAACAAAATGATCATCCCATCTGAAACATGCATGAAGTGAGTTGTTTGTCAGAGTTTCTGTGCTCTGCTGAGAAATTGTATGGCTTAATTCAGTTGTTGCAAGTGTTTAAGACCTCAGACCCTTCATGGCCCCCAGTATTTCTCAGGGTTGAACTTTTAAATGAAAATAATTTATAGATGACCATTTTCCTTTGGCAGGTGACTTAGAGCAGCCCTGTGAGTTACAGGTTGTCCAGTTGTCAGTTTGGGACCTGTGGGCACAGAACTGGTCTGGGTGTCACAAAAGGGGGTTTTCTTTCTGGATTCCCGACTGATGATTTGGGACAAGTCACCCCATCACTCTGTTCCTCACTTTCCCTGCATGTAGGATGGGGAAAGCCCATCTTCTTTATAAGCCCCTCTGGCAGCCACAGCTGGGAGGCACCTGATGGAAAAGAATGGGAGTTGTGATCATTATTGCAGACACTGGGTTTTCTCCCTGCATTTGCTGCCAGATTTATTCTTGGTGGCTCTGTTGTCACCGGTTTCAAATTCCTCACTTTGAGCCTTTTCTCTTGCACTCAGCAGTTTGGTAGAAATCTCCCTTCAGACAGCCAAACCATGGGCTCATTAACTCATTTGAAACCTAACTCAAGCTCTTTTATGCTTTTTTCCCACCCTCCCTAATCTCAGTTTATTCTTGCTTTATGTGCTTATCCATGTGCTTCATGAGGGGCTTGTTTTCCTTTTCAGCTCTGTGTTTGATTCTTGTGAAAGGTACTATATTAAATCTGTAATAAAGTGTGTGTAAGCGATTCCTGTCACACTCTGCACCAGGGAGCACAGTCCATTATGCAAATGGTCAGTGCAAGCTTCCTATAAACCACATATACTCAGAGGGCACTGCCTTTATATTACCACCAGTCAGCACAGCCATGGGAAGGGAATAGGGAGGATATGGAAAGGAAGATGATTTCTATCAGGTTCTTGCAATTTGTTCCCTTCAAAAAGTAAAAATACCCTCAGGAGGCAAAGTAGTGGGTTATTATCTCCAGTTTAATACTGGCTCTTATAGTCTAAACTCAGCAAAACTTTCTCACCAAGTCCACTGGATTTAGGAGGTTATAGGAGAAAATGTTTCAGCCTCATTAGCCAGGAAAGCAGCCAGTGTTGTGTGGGATTCAGTGGTGGCTTCAATCCCTGCAGGAGCAAATTCTGCCTTTGATCCCAGTGCTGCAGGACTGCACTGTGGAGAGCAAGGTCAGAGAAGCCCACCGGTGTTATCATCCCCCTCCACAGCCAGGTACCCTGACCTGCCAATGTGGCTGCAATAGGATGCTCCAGATATTGCCCAGATCCACTTTTATCTCTTCTCCAGCCAATATTGCCAAGGCATGCCAAGCAGAGCTCTGATGCACAGTCCTCAATATCTGCAGTGGCTTCCAAACCATCTCATCCAGTCAGGAAAGAGAACCACATCACAGGACCCAGGGAGTTGCTCAAATCTGCTCACGTTCAGTGCAATGCACACCCACAACAAATCCTTCAGCAATGGCCCATGATTAGACACGTAAATGGTTGTCCACTGACGAGTTCCAAATAATGGACACATTTGCGAAAATGACAATCTGCTGGCAGATAGTTTGCAAACAGAAGAAGAGATAAAATTTGTCAGCTAAATGATTCATTATGGCTTCCTCTGACTTTTTCATGGCAAAAACAAACCGTGCATAGCTCCACCAGGCAGTTTCTGAGCCTGGCAATTTTTCCCTGTGATTGTCATGCATATAATATCTTATTACATTTGATATTAATGGCAGCGTTGTGCTCAGGTATTGAAAATCCATATGGCCTCTATAATATTTACAGTATGACAAAGTAATAAGTCACAGCGACAGCTTGCTGTCGTGCACTCCCAGCACTTCCCTCCCAGCCCAGGCAGAGATGTACTGTGGTGTTTGTGGGGAGACTGGCTTTTAATTAGTTGGATTTGTGACTTTCAGTGGGGGAGCTGTGAGGGTGGGTGTTGCTTTGCATATGTTACGGTGCCATGAAGACTGAGAGCAGAGGAATAGTTCAAGTGTGGCTCAGTGGCTGTGGTTGATTTTTCAGCCTGAGAAAGCAGGTGGGGAGCACAGTGAGAACAGCTCATTCTGCCTGTTTGGCTGCCCTCTTTGCTGGGGGTGTGCATGGGGAAGGGAAGCGATGCTTCCTGCTGCACTGCTGAATGGAGGAGCATCACTGAGTTGCTGAAAGAGTTTCAAGAAACAAGCAGAAGGCTGTGACCCTGGAAGCTCTCGGGAACTATGGAGACCAGCCAGGAGCAAGGGGAGTGCAGCAGGCAGGGTGCAGATGGTTGTCAGTGGCATCTTGGTAATACACCTGCCAGGCAAGGGACAGAGTGTGAAGTTTAAGCTGTCAAGAATGAGGATGACAGTGAGAGTTGGAGCAAAGGTCTAGGCTTGAGCAGGGAAAAAATAACCCACACCCTGAGATTTATATGCAGCTTTGGTATGGCTGTGTGAGACCTGGGAAGGAAGGGAAAAGGGGGAGGTCGGGGATGACTGACGGGGACTGGACCTCAGCAATGGGAAGGAAATTGCTGTTGTGAATAGGAGGCAGAGATTGGAGGCTACAGACAGTCTTGGGGAAAAAGGTCAGGAATACACAGCAACAAGACGAGTGTGGCTAAAGCTCCAGCTCCCAGGGAGACAAAATGAGCAGTGTGGCTGTGTCCTTGTGACCCTCACACGTGTTATGTGCTGTACCTGCTGCTGCTTCCCTTCAAAAAGCATGGGAAGCAGTCTCCACACCTCTGTGTTTATCTTTTCCTCCCTTCCATTTGCATCCCAGCAAGTCAGCCCTGCCCCACGGAGCCTGCAAAGATGCTGAGCTCCACCACTCTGGTGGTGATTCCTCACTTCCCCGCTCTCCCTTTCTGATGCAGATGGATTTTGTGCCATGTGGGATAGAAACCTGCTGGCATCTGTCACTTAGGCTTTTCTCTCATTTCCAGCCAGAAGATTTCTTATAATGATGGGAACTTTTGAATCTGTAAAACTTTGCAGAGACTCTCATTCTTGGGGCATGCAGTGGAAATGGGATCTCCTCCTCCATGATGTGATGGCCTTTTCCAGGGGACAGTTTAATCTTTTAGAGACAGATGAATATGAGACTCAGTAATCTGGTAATACAAGCAGAAGATGAAGGGAAATGGAGAGAATTTCAATAAAGCAACTGAAAGTAAAGGACCTGGAGCTGCTGTAGTTTCCCTTGAGAGTCTCTGCTTGATGAACCTGAGGTAGAGCTCGCCCAGGGCAGGTGACAAGGTGTTAGTTCAAGGGCAAAAACTGCCTTATAATAGAGTAGCCAGTCCATTCTCTCCTTCAATTGCACACTGAAGTGCCTTTACAACTCAATTGCCTTTCCCCAGCCTAATTCCCCCATTTTTCTTGCTTTTCAATAACTCTGTCCCCTCATAGCTCTCAGGCAGTGTACTCTTGGTTTTCCATCCTGCATGTTTTCATCTTGTTTTGCACCTTTGTACAGGCTCTCCCTCTCCATGGCAAGAGCTTGCCTGGGACCTGAGCTACATGTGGGGTTTGTGTTGGTTGTCAGCAAGGGAGGGGATTTCTTCTGGAATGCAAAAGACAAAGGAAGGGGATGAGGGGAAGCATAACACTGATTTCTGCTTTTCTTGCACTCATCTCTCAGTAACTAACAGGATAGAAGGCACCGAAAACCACCTGAAAGGGTGTGTGTGTGAGAGGACACACACTGCTGCTCACTGTTTCTTATGCTGCTCCTTTCCTACTTGTAGCCCTTGAGGCAGGGAGATGTCCCATGGAGAACCCAAGAGCCACCACATGTATAAGTTATGGAAGTGCCACTTTGCCATGTCCAACACAAAATCCCTCTGCACAAGAGCCATTGTCTGTAACCCCCACAGCAGAGTTGGGCCCTTAGGGCTGTTTTTATTCTAGTAGAGATGTCACGTCTGACAGTCGCTGTCACCCTATGATTAGACCAGCAATCAGCCCCAGCTTCTTTTGATAGAATATGAGCCCTGACTGATTAACAGAGTGGCCTTTGGCCTCAGGTTAATAACAGATTTCACAGTACTGCTACAGAGTAATTATTATTTAAAAAGGTCTTAGTGGAAGTTTGATATTCTCCTACAGGCTTCTGTCCATCTGAATGCAGAATCGGAAAGTAACAATTACAGGCATGAACACCAGCTCGACTGGAGGTCTCCTGGTTCTGATACATCAGTATTCTTGATGTGCCTGTCACATCTCTGTAGAGATGGACCAATGTATCGGGTTTGTTTCTTTTTATGACACCTCATTATATTAATCAACCAAAGGATAAAGTTGTCTCAGTCCATCAAGTTATTCTGTGTATCAGTTTCCTCCATCTGTCCGTTGTCTCACCGCATCACTGAGTGAAGTCCCCCGGTAGGTCTGTCTTCCAGGTGTGTCTCATTCCCTCACTTTTGATTGCCATGGAGATAGCAACCTCCAAAGCAAAATCTTGTCTCTTTTTTTTTGTTGTCTGTGAGTTTTCTGTGTGAACCTTTTGCCTTGATGGCAAAACTAGCGCAGAACTGTAAGAGGCGCTACACTACAAACACAGAGATCAGCTGCAGACCACTGACTGCTGCCCATGGACCACAGTTCAAGAACTGCAGATCTGAGCTGTTTGTGACTCACTGAAACACCCTGGTACCTCAGGCTGTAGTACAGCAATCTCACGTTTCTCCAGACTCATACAGAAGTGCTGGTACTGTTATTTCTCAGAGGGTGACCTGTGGACAGCCACTCTAAGGACCAGATTTGTAAAAGGATAAACCTGAGATACTGTTAAAAATCTTACAGCTTGAATGACTTAGATGTCCAAGTGACATACTCAGAGTGATGTATTGAATTAAGATCTTAAGCTTAGCTGAAAGTTAATGACTTAGTTTCCTAAGTTTTGCCTATTGCAGCACTTTGTGGAGCAAAGCCCAAGTGCTGCACTTAAGGAGTTCACTGGGAGACCAACAGGAAATTTGCAGTGAAAGAGGGAACTGAACTTGGGTCTCCTAGTTCACAGGCCAACCTTCTTTCCTGTGTCATCCTTCTTTCCCTGATAAAAAGAGGGAAATGGAGCAGCAGTGCCTCTTTGACCAGTTGTGGATATCTCAGAACCCAGAGCCAAAGAGGAGAAAATGGTCCTGCTAATGCCAATAGAGAAGGTATGGCAATTTCTTCTCCTACATGCTGAAAGAACCTCATTGAATGTGCTCCTTTACCTGCAGACCTCTGCAGCTCAGCAAATGTTTTTGCCAATTAAAGGGTTTCCTGCTGCTGTAGTTGATCCACACAAATGGAAATAGAGGGGAGGCGTGGAGGAAGGAATCATTAAATCAGCGGAACAAAGGCATGAGGGCAAGTTAAAAGACCTGATCTGAATAAAGGAAGCTTCTCAAAATATCAGCTTCTTTGTCCTGCCTGTCCTTCATCCATCCAATTCTGAATGCTGTAGAGAGTCTTTGTCACTCTCAATGACATGGCGGGAGGAACCAGTCCTTCAGCACGCTGCCTGAAATAGCAACAGACAAGAGACAAAGTGCTCAGAGGTGCAGCTCAGTCTATGAATGCTCAGAATTTCAGGGCCAGATCTGGATTATTCAGTCCTCACAATGAGCTTCCTCATCACAGGTACTTGGTGCTTTGTGGGCCGAGCTGCACAAATGGCCTCATTCGTGGTGGCCCCTCAGTCATTATCTGTTTCAGTGAAGGGAATGTGTATTGGATGGGTGAGGGACCAACATCACAGTAGTGTTACAATTTAAAATCAGGCCCAAATTGCTAGGATAGCTTTTTGTAGACCTGGTGAGTTCAGAATCCATTCTTGTTAGTCTCCAGCATTCCTCACCCTTTAGACAATCTCTCCACATCCTTGCTTCTTTCCAGGTTCTTGTACAAGGTTCTTCACCATGATGTTTCAGCAGCTTCCAGTGTGTGAGTGGGTGATTTAGGAGCATCCGAGTACTGAGATCATTGCAGCTGTATACTTATATTACCAGAATTTCCCCTACTACTGTCTTTTTTCCCCATCCTTTCCTCTCCTATTTATTCAGTAATTCACATTTTGGGTCTAAGAGATATGACCTGTGTGAGGAACCCAGACTGAAACTGCTGGTTCAGGAACTCTGATTGAGTTACTTTCCCATAACTATTAATATCAAACCTCCAAAACTTGTGTATAGGACATTGCAACATGCCCTGACTTGCAGTGTCAGCAGCTTGCAATTCTGATACAGGACTTTCTGTCCTCACAAAACAGCTGTACCAAGAGGCCTTTATATTCCCTGTTAGTATTTACAGTGCTGTCCTTCCACATGAGAAAGCAACTTTAAGCAATGCAATCACATCGCTCCCATAGACCTTCTCCACTCCATTATCCAGTACATGCTTTTGTACATCGAAAGCGTAGTTCAGGTGTGTGTGGATAGAATGATATTCAGGCTGCTGAAGTCACTGTGTTTCAGAGGGATAGAGCAGACCATGAAAAACAACATGTTTGTGCCACATTCCTGCAAAAAATGAGATGGACTTGTTTTCTCAGTCCAGTGGAAGATCATAGAATGGATTGGATTGGAAGGAACTAGAAAGATCATCTTGTTCCAACCCTCTGTGATGGGCAGGGACACCTTCCACTAGCCCAGGTTGCTCCAAGTCCTATCCAACCTGGCCTTGAACACTTCCATGGATGGGGCAGCCACAGGTTCTCTGGGCAAACTGTGCCAGGGCCTCACTACCCTCATAGAAGAGAATTTTTTCCTAATATCCAATCTAAACCCACTCTCTTGCAGTGTGAAGCCATTCCACCTTGTCCTGTCACTCCAGGCCATTGTAAACTGTCTCTCCATCTTTCTTGTCAGCTCCTTTCAGGTCCTGGGAAGCCACAGTTAGGTCATCCTGAAGCTTCTCTTCTCCAGGCTGAACAATCCCTATTCTCTCAGCCTTTCGTCACAGTAGAGCTGCTCCATCCCTCTGATCATCTTGGTGGCCTCCTCCAAGAGGTCAATAAAATACAGATGTTCAAATCCCACAGATGTTCCATTTTGGAAACTGTGCCTTCTGCTAGAGATTAGGGTTTTTGCCAATCCATGAGAAGAGCCCATGGTCTGTGACTTGTAACTACCACCACGTTCTGACCAGCACAAGGGTTAACTAGACCTTGCTGTGGACCAGCACTCCATGTGCATAAGCCATTTCAGGGTCTCTGAGCATTTATCATCCTTCCTGTCGCCCAGCTAATGAGCAGCTAAAGTGATTTTCTATTGCTTGTAATTCACCAAAATTGTTCTAACTGTTCGAAGAGTCAAAATTGACAGGCTAATGTGGCTGCCTGCCTGACTGTCTCAATGGCTCATCGAAGGGTGAGCTGATTGCTGCCTCGGTGATCAGCAGAGGTGCTTCAGACAACATCATTTCTGTAATACATCAACAATCTGAAAGCTGAAAACAAAGGCCAGAGGAGTACAATCATCAGTCACAATGCAATGCTTAAGGCTAAAATAGGTCAGGACTGAATACTAAAGAGTACAAGGAAGAAAAAAGTACTTCCTTATTCCCTGGTTTTATTTTTCTCTCTGTCTCTGTGTCAGTCTCCAGGCAGTGTCCTGGTGGTTCTGGACTTTTCTTTAACTAAGAAGACTAGATGAAGGTGGAATTGAGGATGGAGTGGGATGGTTTGATTTGTTGTTGTTTTCTGTTTGAGTTTGTTGGTGGCTCTTGGAAGACTGAAAGCAACTGACTATAGATGAGTGCACTGGAAAAGACATCAGCCAGGGACAAGTCTTCCAGGTGTTAGTGTTTGCTGCTCACTCCCCTTCGCTTAGTCACAGATAATATGGCAGCTTCAGGAATGAATGTTCTCAGGGAATGCAAGACACAAGGTCCAGCAATGCCAGCCCCTAGCATTTGAGTCCTAAGTCAGCCTATACTCTTTAAACTTCCAAAATGTAAACCTAGCTTAAGAAGCCTGAGATTTTGTGGCTACAGATATATGTTTATGTACATACATGTGGTCTGTACACATATCTATTCACCATATACATATATGATTGCTCAGAGAAGCTGTGGCTGCCTCATCCCTGGAAGTGTCCAAGGCCAGGCTGGACAGGGCTTGGAGCAACTTGGGCTAGCGGAAGGTGTCCCTGCCCATGGCAGGAGTGGTGGAATGAGATGATCTTTAATGCCCCTTCAAATTCAAGCCATTCTGGAGTTCCATGATACATACTGAGAGACAAATATTTAAGGATTTTGAGTTTTTAGAGTGTGCTTTGGGTTGAATTTCTATTGTTAATTTTCCTCCAGTGGCAGGAATTGGAGAGCTGTCTGAAAACAGCCCAGAGCACAGGCGGGAAGGCAGAGCAGTGAGGGTGCAGAGTGTCCCATGGTCTCTATGATGTCCAAAGTGCTGTGAGTCCTTTTTGAAGTCTTGTAGTTGAGAGCTTTAGAGTAGCTCCACTGGATGTTAATTCTCTGGTACCTAATAATATAGCTGACCTCATATTCTATATATTCCTCTAGTCACAGCATATGGTCTCTGTCTTCTAATCACCCATGTGCCTTCAAAAAATCTGCAGGAGTCCAGTGTGTTTTAAAGTGCTTTACCTTTCTGGCCAGCTGGCTTAAAAATGGCCAACATGTTCCAACATTATTGTTTTTAGGAGATGAACACATGAACAGAGTGAGTGCATGACCCCCATTTCTTTAGAAGAAAAGACTGTAACACCCGTAATCAAGTTCTCACTTGGTTGTAGGCGCTGAGGTTTTCTAGGAGCTCCTTAAATGATTGTAGTCCAGGAAAAAGAAAAAAAAAAAAAAAAAGGCACCGGGAAAACTAATGCTACAGAGAAGTCTAAAGGTGGCTTTAAAAAATCTGGATCCAGCTCCTTTTCCTCCTAATTCCTTTTCTTGCTGAGGACATGAGTAAGCACACAGTTTGCCCAGGTGCTCCACTGCAAACTCCGCAGACCAGGAGATGCCTTTTCATCTGCCTCCTTGCAGGCATAGGTGTCTTTACTGGAAGTTAAAGTGTCTGCCAGTGTGGATTTCAGGATCACTGGAACTCAAAAGCTTTCTCACATCATCAGGTGCAGACCCCAGGGAAGTCATTTTAACATGGTGCTTTTGCATCCAGCCCTTATATCTGAGCTAGACAGCTTGAAACCTTGAAATACGACAGCAATTCTTCTCTGTCCAGTCCAGTCTCTCATCATCGTTAAGCTCAACTACAGATGAAATTTGAAGGGATTTATCCAGTCACTCTCATCAAAGCCAGCCTCTAAAGAGAGCTCTGAATATTTACCCCATGCTGTGTTTATTTATTCACCAAAGAATTTCTTTGGAGTACAAATTAGTTTTTGAACGTAATTTTCGGTGTGTGCTTTGTTGGGTGGGTAAAACCTTGTCTGTGTGAGCTGACCACAGGGCTGTCTTAGCAACTGCTATCTTGGCCTCAATAGAAGGGATAATTACACTAATTTATTCTGATAGAATGATGGCTCTGCCTTCAAGCTTCAGAGATGATTGAGAGAAAAACCTAGTGCTTTTTAAAATCAGAGGTCCTGTATTCAACTTTTACCATTGTGACCCAAAAGCAGGCATCATACTGAGACTTACAATGAGTAAAAATAGCCAGGAATATGTAGGATCAGATTCCCTGTCACAGGAACACGAATTACTTGTGCTACACAGATGCTTGAGATCTTAAGATACCATATGGTTGATCTGTGCAGACATAATGTAAAGCATGAAGAGACCGTAGCAAAGGTGGGATTTGAACCTATGTCTTCCAAATCCCAGGAGAAAGTGCTGACTGTGGAATAACTTAAATAGCCCCACTAATTGCTTTTTCAGGAATAGTTTGCACTAGTCCTGATTTCAGTGATGGTTGAGGGCACTCAGGATTTCTTGGGGGACTTATTTATGTGCTAATCTTTCTCAGTTTGAAATGCAGAGGATGGCTGATCTAGAAGCTGGAGGGGGAGTTGGGTTGCCGTGGAATTATTGATTTAAGGAACCTAGCTTGCTCTGTTGACTACTGAGTGAACCTGAAGATTTTGCTCTCACTAGCCTAGAGCAAAGAAGCAAAGTTGCCAACATCTTCCTCATTTATTCACAGAATAAAGAACAAAGGCCTCTCATGGCAATTAACCATATCTCCAGCTTCTTTTGCTGCCTCACCTTTCAAATTGCTTGTTTTTCTATAGCTGGGTTCATAAAATGTCTGTAACCAAAGAGAAAGGCAGAGAAGACAGAAAGCACATCTCAAAAGGAGATTTAAATAGAAAGGAGGCTTAGATTTAAGCAATTGTCCCCACATCCAGTAGTGACGCTTTAAATCACTGAAGTTTCAATAACTCATACAGTATCTCCATGGAGATGTGCACCATATGGAGTTAATTAGTAGAACAACAAAACAATCAATTAGTTCCTTAATTAGTTTTACTAAGAAATGATAACAAACACAAACAATTTATTCAAACAAATACCCAGACCACAATGATAGTTTAATGGCCTCAGTGAAACTGGCTCCTTGCTGAGCCCTCAGTGTTCCTGGGATTGATTTTGAAGATACTGAGGGTAAATGTTAGCTTTGGTCCAGCCAAAATGTTTTATCAGTATGATCAATTATTTACGTTATTAGAACAGAGAGGGAAGATTACTGATTTTCATTTAAAAATAAAAAAAATAAGGGGAAAGGAAACCTTAATATGGTTGCATCAAGCCAGTATTTAACCTGGTAGTGATATGGGGGGATTAAGACAATGGAGATTTGCTGAGCATGTTGCTGTATCATTTGATCCCAGAAATAAATTGACTTTCTGTATCTTATCCAGATTGATATTTTATTTATATGCATTACTTGGAGAAGACTGAATCAGGAATGCACAGATCATCCACTAACTCAGACATATTCAACACAAAGTGATGCTGGGATGAGGGATATTGGCAATAAAGTAGTTGGATACAGATCATGGAGGTCAGAATGTGCAAGGGGAATTGGCTGCGTTTTTTGTGCTGATATTTATCAAAGGTATTTGTATGAGATTTTTTTTTTGCATGAAAGGAGACATCTCTACATATCACACCTGACTTGTACTGATATCAAGAAGGACTCAAGAGCTCTGGAGAACACATTACATATGCCACCAAGAAAAGTAAATATCAAAATTAGCTCCTTTGCTGCACTCAGGGGCTGTGATTAATTGCTTGTTAACAAGATGTTCAAAGCACAATGATTTATCTGAGTTTGATCAGGCAGATTATGGGATATAACATTTTAATAAATTCATTGTGACTATGGATATATGTTAAAATGATAAATAAGCCAAGCTACTATAGATGTTTTAGATCCAATAAAGTTATTTTTAGAATGCATTTATGTGATGGACTAACCTATTATTTACCCAGTTGCACTTTTATGAACTAATAATTTTCTTTAAAAATAATGCCCAGACTTTAGAATGTTGTTTTATTACTATCATCTTCCCTGTAATTCTTCTTTCCCCAATAAATAGATCTTTCCTTAAAAAAAAAAAAAAAAAAAAAAAAGCCCAAATATCCTATTTTTTCAACTTTGGAGGAGGCTCAGCCCTTGCAGCCAGAGACTGTGTGGGAAGGATGCTCAGGATGCAGACTGTGAGCAGTTGTACCTGGAGGGGACACATCTGGCAATGCTCTTCGGGGGAAACTCATCCACTGAAGAGTCTGTCCCAGCTGGGACATGGACAGCAGGGGAGCAGGTATTGAAAACTGCTGGCAGAGAGAAGTGCAAACTCTTGTGGAAGTCATTAAAGCCTCTCTCAAGCTGCAGTCTTGGTTTCTTCGGCCACTGAAGGGGGTGTGTGTGTTTTGAGTCTGTGTCTGAGCCTTCCTTTTGAATCAATGAGCAAAACAGAGCCTCTCTCTGTTTATGCCCTGCTTTAGTAGCTCCCTTCCCCACTCTAACAGGCTGTAGGTGGGTTTCCAAGGCAGCCTTTGTTTCAGAAAACTGCTTCAGGACTGACTCCCAGCCTGCTGAGGAGGAGGTGGCACTATCAGCTGTGTTTCTGGTACAGTGGCTATTGCTGCTGTCCCTGAAGATGCTGATTTAAGAAAAAACTAATTCCCCCTTTACAACTCTCTGTACCTGTGGCATCTTTACAGCATCTTCACTTTGCTCTGCTCCTATTTTTGCAGGCCATATTAAGTAGCTATTCTAACCTTGTGGGTACAGCTTATTATTTTGCTAAAGGAGAGGAATAAAATGTCGTTTTCAGGTCTGTGTAAACTGAGTCTCCCTCTCGGCTTTGTTCTGCAGGTCACCATGAGGTGTTCCAGACACATCTTCAGCACCCCAGCAGCCTCCAGTTGGGGGCTGAACAGCAGAGGATAAATCACTGCTTGCAGCCAGGCTGCTGGTTAGAATGTAAATGTCTAAACTTTGGAGAAGTGACCTCTGTTAAGTGGTTTAATGCAGTCTGTTGCCAGAAGCTCATGAATTCTGTATTACAGCAAGTAGTTCCATGAGATTGCAACTATCTTACTAATAAAACAACCTCAACATATTTATCACAATAACTCAGACACAGAGAAAGTATAAATATCTTTGATACTGGGAAATGAACTGGCTGCCTATAGGCATCCTCTTTGCTTTATTGATTTAACCCTTCACAGGTGTCTGTCAGGGACTGGTGCAAATCTGGTGCAGAGAAACCACTTCAAAAGGATTAAACAGAACTGTGTGTCTGCAGAACTCAGTTCAGCAGGATTCAGAATGTTTTACAGGTGCTACCAGCAGACCTAGGGGCTGGATATGAGAAGCCTGGCTTCATCCACTGCTGAAATACAGCTGATTATGAATTTGGGGTACAGCAAACTTGATTTCTCATACTGTGCAGTATATTTAGGAGATGGAGTGAAGGAGAAAACTGTGTCCAGTTGAGCCATCATGAGTAATTTCAGGGAGACAGGATGCTGATGCTGTTGTTTGATTCAGGCCATCAGGCACAGCACAGTGCTTGGGATTGCCTCGTGCTTTCCAAGACTGTGTGCAGCCAGAGGACCCCAGGGGGGTTGTAGCTGGTTTAAAGTACCAAAAGGGGAGAATAATGCCCAGAGAAGCTGTGGCTGACCCATCACTGGAAGTGTTTAAGGCCAGGTTGGATGGGGCTTGGAGAAACCTGATCTAGTGGAAGATGTCCCTGCCCGTGACAGGGGTGAGCTTTAAGGTCCCTTCAACCTAAACTGTTCTGTGAGTCTGTGGCAGTGACCTCCTGAGAGAGCAGTAATGTGTGACAAGTCTGGATGGATCTGCTGCCAAAGAATTGTTACCAATGACCTTGGTTTTCAGTTTGCCCCATTGCTCCCTGTGACATATCAAGCTCTTTTTAGGTTATTTTTGAGGATCACAGACCCAGAGGACTCTTGCTGAGCACAACCACCATTCACTGTTCCTCAGATCACACCGGGGCAGACAGTGCCTGCTACTGACACCAACCCTGCCTTATCTGATGTGATCAGAGTCCGTAGTGCTACTGGATGGATTTTAAAGCACATGGATATGGTCAGGTAGAGCTGATTTCTCCGTTCCTAAGGGATTTAGGACAGGGAGACTTAAAAGTTATTATGCACTAGCTAAAATCTCTTGTGTGTGATCAAGTCTATGTGATAAAGCTAGTCATGTTCTGGAGCGATAAAAGCCTAATTTCACGGGCCATCCACACTGGTTTTCTTGAGACAGATAATGTTCTCACCATACACATCTCCCCATCTTCTTTTTTTTT